>APFE031286810.1:56773-89967 GCA_000404065.3 Pinus taeda
ATATATAAGGACTTTTCTATTTCATCATGAAAAAGGCAGATTCCACCTAGATCTAGAAGGTTAGGTGGCCTCAACCTACCCAGAGGGAAACCAGGTATGTTGGCCACCTAATAGCATGAAAATTCGTCTAATAACAAAATGTAATAAGTCTGATCATCCATGCCAAATAAGTTTGATGTTTTAAAATTGTCTTGACTCTAAATAACTTAAAGCATCACTATAAACATACTGAACTATACTAAACTTCTACATAAACAAAAAAGAAAGATTGAAAGAACAACCTCAAGCTAATCATATTTTGCTAACTCAACTAGAGTAGGGTCTATGGCATTAGTTCCAGGGAGCTCAATTTTAGGGATGCATGGAATGTGCTGCTCAATTCGACTGAGTCATCCATTCTATTGCTACAATTGAAACTGAATTTTTTGAAATTATTTTCTATAGTCAGGGAATCCATGAGTGGTTGTTGCCACCCTAGCCAGGATTTGTTCAAGAGCTTTAGCTAGCAGGCTCTTCATTAACCAATACAGGTGGAGTGTTTTCTTAAATTGGGTAGTCCGCCCCGAGTATGACCAAGGTCCAACACTAATGTTTGTCAGTCTTCCAAATCATTATCCATGAGCCTTGCTTTCTGATTTAACTCTTCCTCCCATTCTTCTACCAACTGGCAAACCTGAGTCGAGGTGCCTTCATGATAAGTCATCGCTACGTCATTGATAATTGAAGAAACCAATTTCTAGCCACGAATCCGACCCGTAGAGGAGCTAGGTTGGTTGCCCCCTGGGGAATTCCTTAGACTCTGACGGCAGCCATCCAAGCCTTGGGTAGCCTTACCTTTTCCAGAGGCAGAGCGAGCCATCGTTCAATGACACATGAGAAAGTAATCTCTAACAAATAAATACCCTGTAAAGCACCCAGGTGGAAGCGCTAACCCATAAACATAAAGCTTCTAGGGGCTGCCACGGAGTCGAGGACCTCCTAGGGGAAACATATGGAAAAATAGGAACTGAACCATACCCCAATTCATATGCCTGACACAAGAAAACAAGCGAGAAGGAAGAAACCCCTGAACCCAACAGACATCCTCTTCCAGGCTGAGAGTCGAAATTATAAGTTGAATCATTTGCATATCGGAGCCGCAGGGCAACCAACTCAAAATTAATAATAAAAAGACTTGAAGAGAGGCCTCGAGGTCTTAGAGGAAAATAAATAAGTGCCCAAGAGCGGCCATAACACCACAATGAGCATAATCCCATACAAGACAGATAAATACCAAAAATGACAAACAAAGGAAAAAAAATACCACAACCACTACTTCCCCTTTTGAAACTTCCGTTAATGGAACCACAACAACCAACCTCCAACCAAACCAGATTGCAACAAAGCCTCTCATTCCAAAAGCTAATAGACAGCTATAGCAGATCATAGGGACATGGGTGAAGAAACTATGAACATGCCCGGAGACCAGAGCTGTGAGCGGCCGCGACTTAGCCCACTTCTCGTTTGATCGGTAACTATGTTTACCTCGATAATGGGAAGGAATATGTTCAAACTTTAAAGTGGCTATTTCAGTTTGAAAACCATCATTGACATAGTGAAATTAAATCTCATTACAGTTGCCAAATCTTGGAGCCATATAAGCTAAGATTTTGACAACTTCAATACCAAGGATTCATACACATATAGCCTATAATTGTAATAGATGTTATTTAATATTGTCAATAATTAATAACATTATTTTCTGGCCACAACAACCCCATATTTCTGGGGACCCTTCATATAATTTGATTCTAATTTTGTTTAAATTTTCTTTTGGTGTTGAGTACATTTGCGTTAAGTGATGTTTTCCACCTTGCCCCTTTTCTTACATGATGACACTTTGATCACTTCATGTTGTCATTCTTCTCCTCAGAGTGATGCTCGCATCACTAGTCTCAATTTTCCATATTGCCTCACTCTTGTATTTGGCTTACTTGATAGCATTTCTTTCAAGTATCTTGTCACATCACGTCATATTCAAAGATTGGTCGAATTGGTTGTTTATTCCCATCACAATCCTTGCTACATCTACACCGAAATAAAAGTAGACTATTAACACATTATACAATATGAATTAAAAGGGCGAGAGTGGAGAGCCTCCGAAAAGTGAGGAGAAGGAGAATGGGCAACATTTGTTGTGAAGGGAGCAGATATTCCTTGAAGAAAAACGTAGGTTGCTGGAGAACGTATTGGCCATTGCTAGACAACTACGTTGGTGAGGACATAATGAATCCTAACACGTGGGGGAGGCGGGGGGCTTTAGGTGGATGAGAAAGAACAAAATGAAGCAGCATTAGATGGGAACACACCAATGTAACGAGGGAAGCACATAGTTCCAAGGACGCATTGTGGGCAGCATCGTAACATTGAAGAGGAGGATTTGTGAAGCAGAAAACCTCATGGCAGCTTGACTGAGCCCTAGTTTCAATCATGTTTAAGAGGTCATATTTTCTAAAGTTATATTTTACGGATGATTTTCTAATCTTTAGTGCGTTAATCATTAACATCATCACTCTTAAACAAACTAAAAATCATCTTATGCATATTGTATATATTTGTTTAGGCGGCTTAGGCTAAGTTAATATAGGATAGTTCTAGGACACAGGTAACTAGAAGCCCATTCAAACCAGTTAGGATTGCCATTACAACAAAAAAGAGTCTAATTGGGATTATGACTAGGCAATTTTCTCATAGGTTGATCCAAGACATTTCCAGGCATCAACACATTCCCGTACCTACTATAGCACAAACAAATAGGATGCTTATTATTGAAACATAATGAAAATTTAAATTGAGACTCTTGACACACACAATCATGTACATTTTTTTAAGATCATAAAAAGTTTTATTATGTTTTTAGTTTTTTTTTTTTAAGATTATAAATAAATTTATTATGTTTTTTCACATTAGTGGATACTATTTTTTTTTTTTGTTTTTTGTTAATTTGTTGTTTTCATTGAATTATATTTAGAAAATGAAAATACATCAATTTACTACTGAGGTTTGTCACAAGGTAAACTAGACCATCGACAATGTAAGCACTTTAAAAAGGCAAGATTTTACAAAACTACACTTGTCATACTTATCTCCCACTTAAGGTCGAGCATAATCTAAATCCTAGTAATAAAATTATAATAGATATAAAATAAACAATTACTCATGAGATCCCCTTGACCAATACTGTATAACATAAAAAATATAAAATTTAACACTAGTAAACATAAACATCACCTAGAAAAACCTATGTCATTAGTAATCTTCAGAAGACGTTACAGGAGCTAGCGCTTTGTCACTTGGGCCCATAGCATTTTTATATGAGCCAACCGAGCGCGCAAGTTGACCAGACATGTGTGTAAGTGATTTTGCATTCGCTAGAGGTTGTTAAGATGAACTATAATTCGTTTTGATCCTCCTACCTCTTCTGAAGGAATTGACCCAACAAAGTTTTTATTTTCCAATAAAGGGTGACTAAGTGGAAATACTCATTCCTGTGGCCCCTAGATTTCCAGTATCCATGAGCTAGGAGGAGACAAATTCCTAAATGTTTTAGTTTGAATGTGCCTATTTATCCCAAGTCACCCCTTCCTCAAGGGAGAGAAATTCGTCCTAAATTTTCGTGGGCATGGAGGGATGGTACAATGAAGCTGCCAATTGAGCATGTGTTTGAGCCCAATACCCACTATCGAAGCTTCGGCCTCTTGAACCCATTGCAGATACATGTGTCGACGAGACATCTAACATTGAGGCAAAGAGGAGTTACTATCTGCTTGTTAAGTTCCTATAATACTAGTATAGCTCCCATATTGTTATTGTTGTGTGGACATAGAACCCCATATTTTTATTATTGTATCCACTATTGCTATTGTAGAATCCCTTACATTATTATTGTTATAAAGGTCCTAATTATATTTTGACCCTTTATACTCCTATATATAATATATATATATATATATATATATAATATATATACACACACACACACCAAGGAGGTCTTGTCATTTGAATCATACAATAATTGTTCATTTATGTGATGTAAAAGGAGGTTTCCCCCTCAAAGAGGCTTACTTTTAAATTATTGATCTACCTTTTCTTCTGTTTTGTGATCTGGTTACATAACATTTGGTTTCAAAGCTTTGGATCCTAGGGTTTTGCTACTTCAAATAGGTCATCTTGGAATTTCCACTATCTTTTTTCTACAAGCTTTCAGAAGACGAAATTTTGATCAGGTGGAGCCAAAATATTCCTATTTGTGTAAAAATTTTGGATCTTGGTTAACTATTTCTCGAATATATGATTCAAGGAAGTTATGGTTTTTTTATGCTCTAGAATTGTGTCTCAAACATGTGTCTAAGGGAAAATCATCATAACTTTCATTCCTGGTATCCAAATTGAATTTCTTAAAAATTGAATAAAAGTGAACAAACTCTAATTTATTTTGTACTATTTTCAGGGCTGAAGGTTGAAATAGTGACACGTGGAAATTCGTACAAGTTCACTCTACTAAACTAGTCCATAAGCAGGTCATCTTGGGATATTTGGCATAAATTTATGTTGAAGTATTCAATATTGGTCTAACTAGTGGGGTTAGAAAGAAGACACAAAGAGCTACCAAAATACAAAATATCAAACCTTGGGAGGCCAAAATCATAGAGATACAACATTTTCAAGGTTAGCCTTATCAAAAAGCTCAAAATCAAGCTTTAAAATATGTGTATTTTTAAATTTGCATAACTTTGGTTTGAAAAGTCAGTTTGAAGTGATTAAAAGGCAATAGTGAAGGATATATTTCATTAATTAGTTCCAAAATTCCTTCCAAACAAAAAAATTCTACACCCATTAAGCCCTTATAAAGCTCCGCTATGACGCATGAAGAAGAAGAAGTGCAACATGACATATCAAATTTATGGGACCAAGTGCAACAAATTTTGCTTTCACAAAGAGCCACCAAAATTGAACTAAAAGGGGATTTGGATGGTTTAAAATGGGACATAAAAGGTTTAAAAGGGAACATGGATGATTTAAAAGCACATCTATAAGTTTTAAAAGAAGACATGGAAGGTTTGAAGGAAGGTTTGACAAAGTTGCTACAAAAAAGGCTTCCTAATGGTGACAAGGTATCCCATGAGATTCATGATGAAAACAAAAGGAATGTGAATCATGATTTTAGAGATTCCAACTTTGGGTTGAATACCAACCACATTCTGAAGATTGATATGAAAAAGTTTGTTGGGAAGGATTCAATAACATGGATACTACATATGGAGTAGTTCTTTGATCTATATGACGTGCAACACACACAAAATATACAGATTGCATTTTTTTTAGAACCCAATCAGTTTATGTGGTGTCAATGGCTTTTTTCTTGTAAACCATTTATCACTTAGGAAACTTGTATTAAGGAATCAACAACACATTATGAGGATACAAAGAGAAATACCTTCTTTAGCCAATTGATAAATCTCTAACAAAAGGGTTTAGTTGGGGAGTGCATTGAGGACTTCCAAAGATTAAATATCAAGGTAAATGATATTCCAAAGGAGCATATGATTGATGTCTTCATAGGGAATTCAAAGGATAACATCCAACATGAAGTTTGCCTTTGGGAACCCAAGTCATTGGAGAATTCACTTAGGGTGGCAAGAAAAATTGAATGAAAATTTATGGCAAAAAGGAAGTCTACCAATCATAACTATAACGATGGAAGTGTTGCTTCTCCTAGCCTCACACAAACTACAAGGTTGACACCACAACAACTAGAGGAAAAAATAGAAAAAGGGATTTGTTATAGTTGTGATAGAAAATACACTAAAGGTCATAAGTGTGACGAGAAGAAATTATTTTAAAAAAATTATGAAGAGGAGGAAAGGAACAAGAAACATCAAAAGAAGAAGATATACACCAAGAACTAACACCAGGGGTTGAAAAAGAAGAAATTAATCTTACCATATCTTGTAATGTTATGCCAAATATTTTGAAAAAGGAACAATGAGAGGTAATTGTGCAATTATGCTCTCTAGACATTCAAACATTTAAGTCATTGGTTTCTCCAGGTCTCCAAATAGTCCTTGACAATTATTCAAAGGTATTTGAGACTCCCAAAGGGATTCCACCTATTTGCGATCATGATCATGCTATTCATTTTATTCCTGAAAGTGTTCCTCCAAACATTAGACCTTACAGATATCCCTATGCCTAGAAGAGTGAAATTGAAAGTTTGGCTGCAGAAATGTGTTAGAAAATTATATATTACAGAGCAATGGAACACATAAAATAATGCAGAAATATAAACACATAAAACACATAAAACAAGAGAAACATAGATATACGTGGTTCACCCAGTTTGGGCTACATCCATGGAGAAACAACCAATCCTTCCTTTTATATTATCCAACAAATTGAATAGATACAACATATAGCAGATCCGTTGTAACACCCTCTTCGCTCTAAATCTCCTCTCTCTTCCTCACTCAGAATATAGATATGATCACCATAGATGCAATATAATTCCCTCATATATAGTGAGGGGTTGACTTCTAGGGGAAAAAACCCTAAATTAAACATAACTTCTACCGTTAGATCATTTGCCTAATGAATGGACTAGATTGACTAGAAATTACTAGACTTTTACAAGGCAATTTTACATCTATTTTTAGCTTCAGGGGCGTTGCCCCTGAGCCCTCGTCGGGGGACCACTGGCCCCAGGATCCCTCCGCCAAGGGGGATCGGGACCCCCGAACCCCCGCAGGGGGGACAAGTCCCCCCCGTACCCCCCCCACCCCTCCCCCCACGTGGAGGGGTGTACAATCTTCCTGGGGTATACATCCAGTTGAAACCTTTGAATACATAAGATAATTAGGTTCCACACCCAACAATCTCCAACTTGGAGACTGATTATAGCAACTTCACTGTTGCTTCATTTGCCATACAATGACTCCACTATGGACCTGGCTATTTCTCATCTTCTTCATCATACTTGAAGACCAATTGAAACTGAGTAGATTCCCTGTTTCTCCCTGGTTACAACTTTTGTTAACATATCTATAGGATTCTGGTTAGTGTGTATCTTTTCAAGCTTCAACTGTCCATCTTCCAACATTGACTGTATGAAATGGTACTTGAGTTGTATATGCTTAGTCTTGGAATGAAATGCAAAGTTCTATGCAAGATGTATGGCACTCTGACTGTCACTATATAACTTGCCTAACTCCTGCTTCTTACCCAATTCATCCAGAAACCTTTGTAACCAAATCATTTCTTTACTAGCCTCTGTAGCAGCAACATACTCTACTTCTGTTGTTGAGAGTGCAACAACACTTTGTAGTTTTGAGACCCAACTAACAAATGTTCCACCTACAGTAAACACATACCCTGTTGTGCTCCTCCTGTTATATCTATCACCCGCCATATCTACATCAACATATCCCTATAGAGCAATGTTTGTACCACCAAAGCATAATGTTTGGTTTGTGGTACCTCTCAAATACCTAAGAATCCACTTCACCGCCATCTAATGTTCTTTTCCTGGATTATTCATGTACCTGCTTACAACTCCCACTGCATGTGCAATATCAGGCCTTGTGAAGACCATTGCATACATTAAGCTTCCAACTGTTGATGCATATGGAACTTTAGACGTATGAGCCATTTCTTCCTGATCCTTGGGACACTCTTCCTTACTTAATTTGAAATAGCTAGCCAAAAGTATACTAACTAGTTTTGCATTTTGCATATTAAACCTTTTCAACACTTTTTCTATGTACTCACTTTGAGACAATGTTAATTTGGAATTCTTCTTGTCTCTAGTTATTCTGATACCAAAGATTTGTTTTACAGCACCCAAATCCTTCATTGCAAATGAGTTTGCCAATTTCCTTTTGAGCACATTTATTTCCTGCATGTTAGAACCTACAACAAGCATGTCATCTACATACAATAACAATATAATATAGCTACCTTCATTTTTCCTTTTGAGATAAACACAATGATCAGAGTGACACCTAGTATAACCTTGTTCAGACATAAACCTGTCAAATTTTAGATACCACTTCCTTGAAGCTTGTTTTTAAGCCATACAAGCTCTTCTTCAACCTGCAAACTAGTTTCTCCTTCCCTTTTACCTCATATCCTTGTGGCTACTGCATATATATCTCTTCCTCCAAATCCCCATGGAGAAAGGCTGTCTTTACATATAATTGCTCAAAATGCAAATCTTTAGGTGCTACTAGACTTAGAATAATTCTAATTGAAGTCATTTTCAAAACAGGATAAAAATATTTCATCAAAATCAATACCTTTCTTCTGTGCAAACCCCTTCTCCACAAGTCTAGCTTTATACCTTTTTCTACCTCCATCTTCTTCCTTCAACTTGTAAACCCATTTATTCTGTAATGTTGTTTTACCTGCAGGAAACCTGACTAAGTCCCGAGTCTATTTATGTGCTAAGGAGTCCATCTCTTCTTTCATGGCTTGCTCCCACTTCTTCCTGGTTTCTACCTACACTACTTCTTCATAACATTCTAGTTCATCAAAATCAATCAACAATACATAATATAATGAAGGACAGTATCGTTCAGGGGGTCTACTTATCCTCGTAGATCTTCTAACACCACTTTCAGGTGTTTGAAGTGCTTGTTGTTGTTCTGGCTGTTGATCATTATGATTTTCAAGCGCCATTACTTTTCCTGTGATATTGTCAAGCATTGTGTATTCTCAGTTTTCTTTTTCTTGTTTCTTTTCCTACAACTGAGTCTTATACAAGACCTTTTCATTGAATATTACATCTCTGCTCCTAATGATTTTGTGATTTTCATAATCATATAAGCGATAACCAAAATCATTAACACCATATCCAATAAAGGTACATTTCTTTGATTTTTCCTCAAGCTTTGTTCTATTTTCTTTGTTAATGTGGACAAAGGCTTCACAACCAAAAGTCTTTAAAAACAAGTAGTTTACCTTTTTACCTGTCCATGCCTCCTCTGGAATACCACCATCCAAGGAACTCGAAGGTCCTCTGTTTATTAGATAAACAACAGTATCTACAACATCTGCCCAAAATTGTAGAGGCAATCCTGCATGCAATCTCATGCACCTTGCACGCTCCATGATTGTCCTATTCATCCTTTCTGACACATCATTTTTTGTGGTGTTCCTGGAACTATCTTCTCTCTACGAATTCCATTCTCTGAACAGTACCTATCAAACTCTTTGCTGCAATATTCACCTCCATTATCTGATCTGAGACACTTGAACCTTTTTCCTGTCTCATTTTCAACTAAAGCTTTCCATTTCTTGAAAGTATTAAATACATCAGATTTATTTCGAATACAATAAATCTAGGTTTTTCTAGTTGCATCATCAATTAAAGTAACATAATAATGAGAGCCACCAAGAGATGATACCTAAACAAGTCCCCATACATCTGTATGCACAAGATCTAATTTTCCGCTCTTCTTTTCTTTCCCAACTCTAAGGAATCTGACACTCTTCTGTTTTCCATAAACACAATTCTTACAAAATTTTAAATCAACATGCTCCAAACCTGGCAACAAAATTCTTGAGTGAAGAATCTGCATCCCCTTCTCACTCATGTGCCCGAGCCTATGATGCCATAATGTTGTATCTTCTCCTGTAGAGGTTAAAGCATTAACAGAATTAGAAATACCATTGCATAAATACAATGTACCAACCTTTCCTCCTTTCGCTATTACCAAGGATCTTTTAGTGACCTTCTAGGTTTTATCTGTGAAAGTACTTACACAACCTTCACATCCCAACTGCCCTGTTGAAATTAGATTTTTCTTCAGATCTAGAACACGCCTTACCTCCTTCAATAGCCATTGATTTAAATTCTGTTGTTTTATGAAAATTGTACCCATTCCAACAATTTTACAGGGTTTATCATTACCCAATCGAACTCGTCCAAAATCTCCTTGAACATAATCTTGAAAATTTTTCTTATCAGGTGTGGCATGGAATGAGGCCCCTGAATCTACCACCCAGGCATCAATAATATTTTCTAATGAAAGAATCAAAGCATTTTGCAACACATCACTTATTACATTCGCTTCATGATTAGTTTCTTGTTGCACATCTCCTTCTTTTCCCTTCAAAGAGTTCAGGTGTCCTTTCTTCCCGCATTTCCAGCACATTATCCCTGATCTGGACTTGGATCTGCCTTTTCTTGACTTACTGTGATATCTTGGGCTCTTTCCTCTTTCCATTTTTCTTCCCCTAGTCTCTACAGTCAAAGCATTGCCTGATGTCTTACTGGAGCTTTTTCGTCGCATTTTCTCACTAAGAATTGCATTGACAGCATCATCAAAATTTAAAGTACTAGATCCAGAGACAGAGTTACTAATGGCCATAACTAAACCATTCCAACTTTCTGACAATGAGCACAGAAATAACAGAGCCCTAACTTCATCATCAAAATTTACCTCTATAGAACTTAATTGACTTGTAACTGTATTAAAATCATTTAAATGATCAACAACAGATCCACCTTCTCACATCTTCATATTAAATAAATGCTTCATAAGAAATGCCTTATTTGAGGTAGAGGGTTTTTCATATAGTTTGGCCAATGTCGACATTAAACCCTCTGTTGTCATTTCCTTTGAAATATTAAATGCTACCGACGCCACTAGGCACAACTGTATTGTTCCAAGTGCCTTTCTGTCGAGAATATCCCATTCTGTGTCTGTCATACTCGTTGACTTCTTTGTCTTTCCACTCAATGGTAGGTACAAATCTCTCTGATACATGTAATATTCCATTTGTATCTTCCACAGCTGGTAGTTTTGGCCGTTGAATTTTTTGACCCTAAACCTACCATCTTTTGCCATTGCTCCCACTTGAACCAGGAACCCTTCTCTCCTGTGAGTTTATCAACCAAATAGACCTTCGGCTCTGATACCAATTGTTAGAAAATTATATATTACAGAGCAATGGAACACATAAAATATTGCAGAAATATAAACACAGAAAATGCATAAAACAAGCGAGACACAAATATACGTGGTTCACCCAGTTTGGGCTACATCCACGGAGAAACAACCAGTCCTTCCTTTTATATTATCTAGCAAACTGAAGAGATACAACCTACAACGGATCCCTTGTAACACCCTCTTCGCTCTCAATCTCCTCCCTCTTCCTCACTTAGAATGCAAATATGATCACCATAGATGCAATACAATTCCCTCATATATAGTGAGGGGTTGCCTTCTATGACAAAAAACCCTAAATTAAACATAACTTCTACCATCAGATCATCCACCTAATGAACGGCCCAGATTGACTAGAAATTACTAGACTTTTACAAGGAAATTTTACATCGCCCTCGCCGGGGGACTACTGGACCTTGGACCCCCCAGCTAAAGGTAATCAGCCCCCTCGAACCCTGTGGGGGTGATCGCCCCCCCGAACCCCCACGGGGGGGAACAAGTTCCCCCCACATGGAGGGGTGTACAATCTTCCTGGGGTATACATCCAGCTTAAACCTTTGAATACAGAAGATAATCAGGCTCCACACCCAACAAAATGCTAAAGGTAGGTATAATTCAACCTAGAAAAGTTCCTTCTCTTCTCCAGTAGTATTGGTGCACAAGAAGGATGGATCATGGTGTATGTGTCAAAATTATAAAGAGCTCAATAAAATCACTATTAAGGATAAATTTCCCATTCCTGTCATTGATGAATTGTTGGATTAACTAAATAAATAAATTTACTTCACTAAGTTAGATCTTAACTCAATATATCATCAAATTAGAATGAACAAAAGACATTCTGAAAACAACATTAAGAACCCATGAAGGTCAATTTATGAATTTTTGGTCATGCCTTTTTGAATTACTAATGCACCCTCCACATTTCAAGGTTTGATGAATTATATTTTCAAACATTTATAAAATTTGTGTTAGTATTTTTTGATGATATACTTATCTACAACAAGTCTTGGAAATATCATCTTCAACATGCTGACATGGTGCTCAAACTATTCGAGGAGAAACAATTGTATGCAAAACCCTCCAAATGTTTTTTTGGGGTACAAGAAGTAGAATATTTGGGTCATATTGTATCTCGTGAGGGTGTTAAAGTAGAGCCTAACAAAATTAAAGCCATAAAGTAATGGAAAATTCCCACAAACTTAAGGCATATTCAAGGATTTATTGAGTTGACAGAGTATTATTGCAAGTTTGTAAGTATTATGGGAAAATAACATCACCACTAACAACATTACTGAATAAAGATGATATTTTTTGGACGCTAGAAGCAACTAATGCCTTTGAACATATGTTGATTCTGCAATCAACACCCTCCAAAAGTTTGCCTACATGTGAAATTTGGAGCCTACCAAGGATCTAATGATTTGTTATTCCATAGTTGCTTCATGATCAATGAATGTTATGTTAAGTGTTTAAGTATTCTTCTTGGTTTCTAAGTGTTGAAGTCACTTTCATACACATGTTCAGTTCATGAGCGAATTCTTTTATGCAAGCTTGAACATAAATAACATAGTCCATAGAGACAGTGAATGTGTAATGTTCATCCTATTTCAACAGTTAGTGCCACTTTAATTGGAAGTCTCTCACTTTGGTTGCAATTGTACTTTTATTTTGGTGAGTTTTTCCAACTATCACTTTTGCGCACCTTCGCTTTCGCAAGTGTCACTTTCATGTTTACGATTGTCTCTTTTTCTTGTTTTCACTTTAATAAGTGTCATCTTCATGTTATCTTTTCTCTAGCATGTGTCACTTTCAATGTCGTTCACATTTGCAAGTGTTGTTTTCACTTTTATCTTACTATCACAAGTGTCATCTTTTGGCATGGGAAGTGTTGCACATTGTAAAAGCAATATTGTGTTTCATTACGAGAGGAAAATCTAGTACCATATTTCCATTTTAGACATGTAATATACCCATTCCCAAAGTCTTATGCATTGTGTTACTAGTGCCGTCTCCATCGTCGCAAAGTGTATCTTAAGTGTTGCTCCTGGTCGAAGGGATTCGGTTGTATATTCTTAAAGGGCAGTTCTAATTCATTATCTTTCACTACTGTGTCCTATTAATTAAAGGAAACACATCAAATATATTTCCCAAGTCTTTAGCACTATCATACTAGTGTCGTGACTATCGTCGCAAATTACATCCTAAGTGTCGTACTTAGAGGAAGTTGTTATATTGCCATCACAATAAGGGGATCATGTTGTTCTTGTGTACTAAGTGTCAAATTTTTTGTCGTCAATTGTTTTGAGTGCGTGTGATCATTCATAAGTTCAATCCTGGTCTCATTTATACCTTACTAATCCTGCACTTAGTGACATCCTTAAAAGCTTTATGCCCGACCAACTTGAGCCAACTCTGCCTCCTTGAACTATGCATTTCACGATAGCAAGGCTCAAGCTTCCTCCTTGCCTCCTAGAATTGTGCATACCTCCAAGGACTATGCATTGCATAGTCTTAGTGCTCAACCTTGCCCTCTTGACCTCCACATTTGTGTCGCTTACCCTTCTAGTCAGTATCCTTCTGCACATTGCACAAAGGCCAGTCTCAAGTTGTATCCCTGCCTCCCTAAGGTACACAAATGCACAATCCCTAGGCCTCTCTCTCTCTCTCTTGTATTGTGCATTGGGCAACTTTAAATCTAGATACTACCTCACTAAGCCCCTTAACTACACAGTCATCTTGCCCAGGCCCCCAGAACTATGTATTGTGCAGTCTCAAGCTCCATTCCATCCCTCTTGGCCTTTGGAATTGCACTGTGAAATCCCTGATTCTTCCTCCTGTCCAGTGCCCAGTCCCAACTCAACTAGTCATCTTTATGAATCAAGCTAGACCAGGATATTTTTGGACTAATGTCGTATTATCATGAGTGAATTCCACTTGCAGGTACTACATCTTGACATCACAAGATGATGCTTAGAGAGGAAGAGAGGGACATCATATGAGAAGACATTTTTGAAGTTGGAACCATGAAGAAGTCATCGAGCAAGAAGATGAAGGGACACTAGGTTATGACAAGAAGATCAAAGATTATGATTGCATAAAGAATCCATATCAATCAACCCCTTCTAGGATGAATACAAAGCACATGCAATATCCATCATGAATATGCAAAGAAAGCAACAAAATAAGCATCTTGGCAATGCCACATCACCATGAAGTTCCATGTCATCATTTTCAAGAGTCACATGTGTGATAATGTATTGCCACATCATTTGTGGAATGTAATTGTGTCATTTTCCAAAATAAGAAAATGCAAAATATGTGTAAGGTGAAGGGTCCCACATGGAATATGAAGAGTCACTATTGAGTTCTAAATTGATTCAGAAGCTCAAAGGTCATGTAGTAATTCGAAAAAAGTCATTGTAGAAGGTCAAGAGTCCTGAGAGAGGTCAAGAGTCACATGGGAGGTGGAGAGTCACCTCGTTAGTTGTAAATACATCCTCATAACTCAAGAAAAAATACTTTTGGGACTTGAACTCCCCACCTTGGCTTCTCTAGCATTGGCATAGGAGAGAAGATCTTTCCTTGGAGGAGCAAGTGGTGACTTAATGTTCCACTATTGGGGCTAGTGTGGCAACATTGTACTTTAATATCTTGGAAATTCCACTTAATATATGAAGCTCAATGAGCCAACTCGTTTTCATGCATGTATCGTGAATGCCATAAGACTATTATTTAGATGCTTGTGTTATATGTTTTGTTCATATTTACTAAGGAAATTGAACTATTTCGGTGGCTTTAGTACTTATCTTGTTGAAGGCGTGTTGCATTTGGTTTTATGATTGTGGTTAACTTGAGAACTACTTTGCAAGTTAAATAATGATCCTCTTATGCCCTTGTGTCTCTCTTTCATGATAGTATTATTACTTTTCTTCTAGAGGCTCACTCTCTTCCTTATTTTTGTGAAAGTACCTTATATACATTGAAATTGTATGTCTCACAGTGTCACCTTACTTGCTTGTTTCAAATAATGCTTGTATAAACTCTTATGTTAATAATGGAAGCCAAAGAAAATACCCAATGATAATGTTAACCAACCATATTTCTAGTTAGGGTTCCTACTCCAAATGGTGTGAGGTCAAATTGGGATTTCACACCAGGGAGAACCCCCTTTGTTGGTGGATTTCCATCATCGTCAATAGTTGGTGCTAGGAGGACAAAATGACAAGTTGTGCCCATTGAGTCTATTTTGAATTTCTTATGTCAAATGGATCTTTCCCAAATCATAATCCTGGAGCGTTTTTAACTATATTCTGGTAAAATTTTCATCTCCGTAGAGAAGTTTGATGACTTGTCTCAATTCAGGTTTGATGACAAGGGTGGTACATTCATAGCTAAAGGTATGCCAAATTTTCTTGGTTTTTATAAGTCTCATGAAATTGATGATGATGATGTTGTTTGTATATTATTCACCCTCAGTCTTTAAGGTTGATTTAATAAATGGTGGCATACCTTGCCAATAACTTTTATTCATTCATTTGATCAATTCCTTAAGGAGCTTCATTAAGCCTTTGACATGTATGATTGTCAATATCTATGTGATAGAATTGATCTGCTCATAATAACATGTGGTAGGCTTTTTATGCAACCAGCTCACAAAATAGAAGAAAGAGATAGATCAACGACTTAAAACGTAATCTCTTCGAGGGGGAAACCTCATTTACATTACACAAATGAATAATTCTTGGATGATAACAACGACAAGACCTCCTTTCTATATATAGGAGTCTAAGGGGTCACAATATAATTAGAGCTGACATAACAAAAATAATGTAGGGGCACAACAATAACAATATTGGGCTTCTATGGGGCACAATAATAATAATATGGGGACAACATGGGCACAAAAATAACAATAAGGGGTACAATGAAAATAATAATAAGGGAATACACTAGTATTATAGAGATCTAACATGCCTCTCTCCTTCAAAAAAGTGTTGTCCTCAATGCTTGAGTAGTTCTAGATGCTTCTGTATAAAATTCTCATCCTCCAATGCAAAATCTTCAACGAGTAAGTTCTTCCACTTGATGAGATACTCTGAAATTGATCGATTTTGCAGCTGTCGAGTTCTTGTTTCTGTGATTGCTTCAGGTTCCAATATGATTTTTCCTTCCTCCTCAAGCTCTGGAAATATTGTTTGAACTAGGATCTTGTCACCTATAACCTTCTTTAAGAATGAAACATGGAAAACTGGGTGCACTCGAGAAGATGTAGGAAGTTCCAATTTGTATATCATAGTATTAATATTTAGCAACACCTTATATGGACCATAATACTTTGGTGATAATTTATTATCCTTCTTAGCTTGCTTAAGGGACATTTGTTTGTATGGCTGCAATGTTCTTTGGTTGCAATGTTGTATGGTATTTATATCAAAGGGTCAAATGGTTGCCTCTCGCTGCAGTATGGAAGAAAGTGTTATACCACCATTCAGTGAGAGGCAACCATTTGACCCTTTGTGTCTGTTTATTAGATACAAAGCAACGAAGATATCCTTCCAAACATTTGTTCACTATCTCAGCTTGCCCATCAGATTGAGGATGATAAGATGAGCTATGAGCTAAGTGAGTACCTAGATAAGAAAATAATTCTGTCCAAAAATTTCGAGTGAAAATAGGATCTCTGTCACTTACAATAATCTTTGGGTTTCCATGCAGCTTTTGAATTGTTTCCATAAATTTAGTAGCAACTATACTGGATTTAAATGGATGAGTTAATGCACAAAAGTGTTCATACTTGGTAAGTCTATTAATTACCACCATGATGACACTCTTTCCTTCGGACTTGGGTAAACCTGTGATAAAATCCATTGGAACCTCCTCCCAGCATGGAATTGGAATGGATAAAGGTTCTAATAGACCCGAGGTTTTAATTGTCTCCACTTTATTTTGTTGGCAAACCAAACATTCCGTCAAAAACTTTTGAATATTAGATTTAAGGCCATCCCAAAAAAAAATCTTCTTAACCTTGTGGTAAGTTTTTAAAAATCTTGAATGCATCCTAAGGGAAATGTGTGCAATTCCCTAAGAATATTTTGTTTGATTTGGGAATTCTTACAGAGGTATAAGCGATATCTGTACCATAACGAATCATTTTTCCATCTAAATGTATCATATGAACTGGGATCTTGCTGCAACTTTTGAATGAGTGCCCACACTTCTTCATCATTCTTCCATTCATCCCTTGCTTCATTTATCCAATTTGGTTGGATAATAAAAATGACACAAAGAAATTCTTCCACATCCTCATCCTTTCTTGAGAGTGCATCTGCAACAACATTTTGCTTCCCTTTTTGTAGATGATTTCAAAGTCATAACCCAACATCTTTGTGACTCGTTTTTGTTTCTTTTCTGAAGATAATATTTGTTCTAAAATGTATTTAAGACTACCATGATATGTTTTTACCTTGAAGTGTCTTCCCATTAGGTAAGGTCGCAATTTCTTAAGTGCATGTAATATTTCTAACATTTCCTCCTCATAAATAGATTTGTGTAAATATTTTCCTTTGATTTGATGACTTTCAAAAGAAATGGGTCTTTCTTCTTGCATTAAAACAACACCAATTCCATTTCCTGAGGCATCACATTCCACAATAAAGGTTTTTGTGAAGTCTGGCATAGCTAAGACCGTTGCTTGGCACATTGTCTCTTTAAGATGTTCAAATGCCTTCATTGCTTCTAGAGTCCAAGAAAATGCATCTTTCTTTAGTAATGTTGTTAGAGGTGTCACTATTCTCCCATAATTATTAACAAAATTGCGATAATACCCTATCAACTCAAGAAATCCTCACATATGCTTTATGGATGTGGGGATTTTCCATTCCTTAATGGATTTAATTTTGCTAGGGTATACCTTAACACCTTCATGAGATACACTATGACCCAAATTCCACCTCTTTTACTCCAAAGAGACATTTGGAGGTTTTTGCATATAATTGTTTCTCCTCTAATAGTTTGAGCACTTTGTCAACATGTTGAACATGATCCTTCAAGACTTTTTGTAGATTAGTATATCATCAAAAAATACTAACACATATTTTCTAAGGAAGGGTTTGAAAATAAAATTCATCAAACCTTGAAATGTAGAAGGTGCATTGGTAAGGCCAAAAGGCATGATGAAAAATTCATAATGACCCTCATGAGTTCTAAACGTTGTTTTCAGAATGTCTTTAGTCTTTATTCTGATTTGATGATGTCTTGAATGAAGGTCTAACTTGGTGAAGTAAATTGCTCCATGAAATTCATCCAATAATTCATCAATGACAGGAATGGGGAATTTATCTTTAATAGTGAGCTTGTTGAGCTCCCTATAATCTAGACACATGCAACATGATCCATCCTTCTTGTGCTCCAATACTACTTGAGTAGAGAAAGAACTTTTAATAGGTTGAATTATCCCAGCCTCTAGCGTTTCTACAACCATACATTCAATTTCACTCTTTTGGGCATAGGGATATCTGTAAGGCTTGACGTTTGGAGGAACACTTCCTGGAATCAAATGAATAACATGATCATGATCACAAATATGTGGGAGGCCATTCGAAGTCTCAAATACCTTGGAATGATTGTCCAAGACTTTTTGGAGATATGGAGAAATAGATGATTCCAATGTGGGAACCTCTAGTGAACATAATTGTACAATTACGCCTCATTGTTCTTTATTTAGAAGCTTTCTCATGCCGTTAGATATTATTATCTTTCCCGATTTCCCTGTGATACCCCTTCATTCAACTTCCTTTCCTTCCAAATCAAATTTCAAGAAAAGTTCTTGAAAATTAAAATTTATCGTACCCAAAGATTGTAGCCATTGGACTCCTACTACAACATCAACACCACCCATTGGAATGGAAATCATTGGAATATTCAACACATATTCTCCCATGGATAGTTTGATATTATGGCACTTTCGAGATCAATTTATGGTTCCTCCATTTGAAACCATCACTTGACACTTTGGTGTTGGATATAGGAAGCAATTCAATTCCTTGGCTATCTTACAATGAATAAAATTATGGGTATTGCCCGAATCAATCAACACTATTACCTTTTTCTTCTTGATATGTACTTCTATCTTGATAGTTTGAGTAGTGGTAATTCTAGACAATGTATTAAAAGATATGGTTGTATTCATTTATTCTTTCTCTAGGGTTTGTTCTTGGTGTGTATCCTCTTCTTTTGATGTTTCTTGTTCCTTTTCTTCCTCCTCTTCTCAATCCATGTAAAATAATTTCTTCTCAGCACACTTATGACCTTTAGTGTATTTGCTATCATAACTGTAACAAAGCCCTTTTTCTCTTTTTTCTTCCAATTTTTGTGGTGTCAACCTTATAGGTTGTGGAAGGTTAGGGGCAACAACACTTCCATCTTTATAGTTGTGAGTGGTAGAATTCCTTGTTGCCATAATTTTTCTTTCAATTTTTCTTGCCAACTTGAATTCTTCTCCAATGAATCAGGTTCCCAAAGGTGAGCCTCATGTTGGATGCTATCCTTTAAAGTCCCTATGAACACATCAAGCCTATGCTCCTCTGGAATATCTTTTACCCTTGTATTTAATTTTGGAAGTCCTCAATGTGCTCCACCATTGAACCCTTTTGTTTGAGATTTATCAATTGGCTAAAAAAGGTGTTGCTTTTTGTACCCTCATAATTTGCTATCATTTCTTCCATAAAAATTTTCCAAGTGACAATTTGTTTGCGAGATAAAATCCATTGATATCATACAAACTGATTGGGTTCCAAATATAAAGTTGCAATGAGTACCTATTATGTTCTTTGCACATTATGGAGATCAAAATATTGCTCGATTTGTAGTATCCATGTTACGAGATCCTTGCCATTAAAATTCCTCATATCGATATTTGGAACATGTTGGGTCTTCAATCCAACATTAGAGTCTATGAAATCATGACTAACATCTCTTTTGTTCTCATCACGAGTTTCCTTTACTATCCTTTCGCCATTAGTAAGCATTTCTTGGAGCAAATTTGTCAAATCTATCTTCAAATCTTCCATGTTGCCTTTAAGTTTTGCCTATAAACCATCCATCTTAGCTTCCATTCCATTCTTTAAACCATCCATCTTAGCTTTAGTTACTTTTAGTGAGAGCAAAATTTGTTGCACTTGGTCTCGTAATTTTGATATATCATGTTGTATTTATTCCTCTTCTTCATGTGTCATAATAGAGATTTTAGGTTGCTTGCTAGGTGTTGCCATTTTATTTCTTCGGGTCATCAATGAATAATAAATATGCTTCACAATGTCCTTTGTATGAGATCAATCTTGAAATTCTTGTAACTCTGTAATTCTGAATCTCCAAGTTTTGAAATTTCGGCCTGTGATAGCCCTCTGAGTCTTATCTCCGACCCCACAAATATGATCGCAATTGGGTTCCCGAAGAAAGAGTTATGCCCAATCTCCCGCGATGACCTAATTATGGAATGGTTCAGTAGAGCGAACTTGTACGATGTGCCACATCTTCTTAGGTTCTTAAAATGATACCCAACAAACTACATTCCGTTTTATTTCTGTCACTTTTCATGCAATTTGAATTAGATGCTCAGAGAGAAAGTTATGACAATTTTCCCAAGGTGACCTGTTTGAGATCCAATTCGGGAGCCTGCAAAAACCCTAACTCCTCAGTTCATATATCCGAAAATATAGCGAGACAAGATCTGAAATTGGGTCACATGGTTCATCACGATTTCATCTAAAATGTGTTTTAATTTCAGATTCTGATGCTTCATAGAAAAAACATTATATCGAAAATGCCACAATGACCTGTTTGAAGCAGCGAAGCTTTAGAATCCAAAGCTCCAATACCAATTGTTATACAACCAAATCACAAAATAGAAGAAAGAGATATATCAACGACTTAAAACATAGCCTCTTCGAGGGGGAAACCTCCTTTACATTATACAAATGAACAATTCTTGGATGATACAAAGACAAGGACTCTTTTCTATATATAGAAGTCTAAGGGGTCACAATATAATCAGATCCGACGTAACAATAATAATGTAAGGGCACTACAATAACAATAGTGGGATTCTATGGGGCACAATAATAACAATATTGGGACAACATGGGCACAACAATAAAAATAAGGGGTACCATGAAAATAATAGTAAGGGAATACACTAGTATTATAGGGACCTAACAACCGTCAACAGTTGGCGCTAGAAGGAGGGACAAATGACAAGTTGTGCTTGTTAAGTCTATTTTGAATCTCTTATGTCAAATGGCTCTTTCCCAAATCATAATCATGGAGTGTTTTTCTATCCTATATTCTGGTAAACTTTTCATCTTAGTAGAGAAGTTTGATGACTTGTCTAAATTTAGGTTTGATGGCGAGGGTGGTACATTCATAACTCAACATATGCCAAATTTTCTTGGTTTTCATAAGCCTCATGAAATTGATGATGACGATGTTGTTTGTATATTATTCACCCTCACTCTTGAAGGTTGATTTAAGAAATGGTATCATACCTTGCCAATAACTTTTATTCATTCATTTGATCAATTCCTTAAGGAGCTTCATTAAGCCTTTGACAGGTATGATTATCAATATGTATGTGATAAGATTGATCTGCTCAGAATAAAATGTGGTGAATCTATATAGGATTTTCTTAATCAATTTCTTCACCTTTGCTATGAATTTCCTGTAGAAGATTTTAATTATATTTTTTTCAATGAAAGTTTTAGAGCTTGATTCTTCTCTCCATTAAATCATTTGCAACCAAACCATTCGATGATTCCCCTCTTCCAACTTTTTAAATCATGAGACACCTCTAATCTGTAAGGAGGAATCTTCTATTCCTTTTGTTCCTTTTCCTTCTCCTTTTCTAGTATCATTTTGGGTGCCTGTTGGTGAAAATGTTGAAATTAGAAAATCTGAAAAATCAAATTGTTGATTCATCCATTCAACCTCCCCCCATTTCCCATTATCTAGATTCTATTGAGGAGAACATGGAATGGTTCATTAATTGCATAAAGCCTAAAGTGAAATTTGTCCCTTGGCTTTTTAGGATCATATTATTTCACATAAGTCCAATCTTGAATTTGATCCAAATGAGAACTCTGTTGCCTCAAGGGATACCCTGAAACTCTACTATATATGTCTCATGATTCCTTGTTTCATGATCTGCTTGACCCACCTACTTCAAGTGTCAAGGATGTTCAACCTATTGTTTCAAGAAATGATCATATACAAGGTAGTTTCATTTCATAGGTAGAGGAGCAAAGCAGTGAAAATATGTTTCATATTTATTCCCTCTTCCAGGATGATAATCTTGTATTTATGGATGATCACCAACCTTGCAATCTTGATAACCTGTCAAATGATTCCTTATCATTCATTCAAGTTTATACTTTATACAACCATTACCATGACACCCCTGTTTCCATTAAAATATGTGATGATGGATATCCAAGTACATCGAACAATATATTTCCTTCTTCCGAGCACTTGGATTTGTACGACTGCCTCTCATAATTTGTAGTCTTCATTTATGGCACGAGATTCTCTTCCAATTCAGAATGATTCTGAGATTTTTCCAAGTCATGCATATCCAAATATCAAATTTGAAGAAATAAGTTGTCAAGATTTTGAATCTTTCATATACCATTTCGACAAAAGGCAAGTTCAATTTGAATTTTACAGCGGTATGCTTGTCTTCGATAATTATGACGATGAAAATAATATCATGGGGTATAACATGCATGATCAATAATATTTAGTTACAATTGGTGTTTCTCCTCTTGAGTCTTTTCATCCTCCTTCACCTCTGACACACTACTCATTGTACCCATATATGTGTGATAATTTTGTTATACCAACAATATCTCTCAATCCTTCAGATCATTATCCAGATGGTAATGGTTGCAATTAGGTATAGGATGGTGTGATTCTACCATCAGAGGATGAAAAACTTAAATATATTATTCGTGACTATTTAATTATAAATATTTTATAAGTTAGGAGGAAGATGTTACAACTTTGAACGACCAAGGGAGTTTTTTTACTAATGTACCTCAATGCTTTATCCATTAAGAATATGATATGTTTAATCTTAATTCTGATCAAACCATTGGAATTTTCATTGATATATCTAGTGATGGTGTTGCTTATTTACCCAAATTCGATGATTCACCATCAGAAAGTTTAGGGACCAGTTAGGAAGTTGAGGAACTTCAGCCACTATTGATGGTTATGTCAGGTTCTCATAATCTTGCTGAGATCTCTCAACTAAGTTGGATCCATATTTTCATGCATAAATCTTTCTTCAACATTCATCCACTGGAAGAAAGCTCATTCTTGTAGGAATTTCAACATTTTCATGCTAATACCCTAATTCCTCAAGATAAAGTTTTTGATCAAATAGAAGATTCTTTTTTGGTTAATTCTACATCATGTGAATCCCTTACATCACACTTAGGATTGGGGAGCATATATTATATGGATACACACAACTTGAAATCATATTATTCTGATTGTCTAGACAAAGTTCATTTTGGGTTGGGATATTTCTCCCTATCAAAAACTTCTGAGATCGATCTCCTTCCTACCCCTTTTGTGCATGTCATGAGTTTAATCATATTCTGGGCACAATCTATCTTCTTGAGTGATATTGAATGCCTAAATCATTCAATGGACCAAAACCCTCTTTTTGATGTGAATACTAGTTTTGATTTGACTCTGGCTTCTAATATTTCAACAACCTAGTATCCTAATTGGTTTCCCATATTTATAATGTTAGAAATTGTCTTTAATAACCTAAGGTTTCATATTGCTGACATGGTGTCTAGTCAAATGAAAAGGGAATCATAGAGAGTCAAATATCTTATAGTAACAAATTTTATCATGATATTGGTTCTAACAACTATCTCTCAATTAATCATTGTCTCATTAGCATACCTCATGATAGTTTTTTTACATTGATTATGTAACACCCCCTCCTCCCAGGTCTCCTAAGCAACCGACCATCCGGGGTAAACATGCGACGAGAGAGGTCACTATAATGGATTCAACCTTCTTGGTGACCTTAAGTAAATGGAATCGGAATAACATATCAAGCAAATCCATACACATTAGAAACAACACCCTCATGAGACATGTTAGCCACTCAGACATCCTGTCCCTGAGTCCCATTGATGTTTTAAGCCTTTTAACCACTAGTTTCTCTCATGCTACAGGCATGACAACGTCCAGAACGAAAATTCGCTCTCACATGCCCATGTGCCCGTGTCCCTAGACCCTTTTCAGCAAACCTGTGACATCATCCCTGAGATTTGAGCCACTTTTCTAGCCGAGAATCTCGACCTCTAACTAGGACTTTATACAACCTCTAGAATCCATCAAAGACATGATGAAAATATAAACAAGTCAAAATTCACCCTCGGGACTAGGCCTAAGCATCCCCAACCAGGACTGACATTCTATCAAACACTTGGCATCAATGCAACCAACAGGTCTAGGATACAAGACATAGCATGAATGATTGAAAGAACTTATTAAAAATAACTAGAAGGATCATCACTTTCTCCATTGAACTGACCATTATAGCATCAATTAGGTCTTGCATCCACCCATTTAATAAATACAGGTAAATAGTTGAAATGAACATGACATGAACCAGTCATATAACCATGCTTATAACCAACATAAAACCATATAAATATCATAGATACGAAAGCCATTAAATCCACATATAAACCAATGAAAAAGTAAGATAACTTAGATTTTATTAATCATAGGGAAATCTGACCAGGTTCGGGACTTCCATGTACCACTCGACCATAGACATGGCTAAACCAAATCTCTCTTTCAGCTAGTCACCCCCGTTCCATATTCCAAGCATGAATGTGGGATATCATAGAACAACCAATCCAAGAACAACTAAGGGAATCCAGAGGTTAAACCACCTCCACCCTCATCAAAATGTGATCAAAACAAACTCAGTGCTCTGATCACAACCAAATCGAACTCGGAATGCCAACTAGAATCCATCACTATCCTTGAGGAATTTTCCGACTCCTTGTCTCCCATTCTTTACTGCAATCCAATCCTAGATCACTAGGCCCTAAACTGAGACCAATATATCAAGATTTACCATAATCCAAACCTAAATCACTAGGCCCTAAACCGAGACTTCTCCCTCAGGCTTTCCCGTGTATCCCGCCAAAACCATTCAAGGGATTCCTAGGCCTTTGGGAATGAAAATTGACACCACCTCCACCCTAGATTCTGAAATCCATCTGACAAACCAAAGCTCAAAAACGAAAATAAACATCCCAACACCATATCATCCAGAAAAGGGCAAGGCTAGGCTGAAAACCATTGTCATAACGTGGAAAAACCATGCCACTGAAAACAAGAGAACCATACACCAACATGCAAATTCGTGCATGTCCAAACCAACTAGGAAATCACACATACAAAGGTTACTTGCAAGTATTCCTGCTGAAGCTACCTAATCCTACTCTTCTTCTTTGATCCTTGCTTTCCTTCCTTTCCCTTTGCTTGCTTTTCCTTCCTTGCTCCAAAGCTAGAGTGCTCCAAGAAAATTCTAAGTGATCAAGAGTGAGAGAGAGAGAGAGAATGATGAGAGAGCTCCAAAATCGAATTGACCATGGTTAGACTAACCAAGCTTGAGCCAAGAGCTTCCAACTAATCCTCAAAAGTTTTTTTTATTAATGAGGCCTCTAATTTCTTCATTTTCCATTATTTTCCTTCAATTTCCTCCTCACATGAAGCTTGTGACCTTTCACCTTACTTTTCTCCTAATTTCCTTTATTTTCATAAATAAATGTGCCGAAAATGCCTTTTTTCCTTTTAATGCCTTTGCCTTAGACTTTACCAAATTTCTTGATCTAGGTGGATACTGGTGGCCACCCGCCAATTCCACTTAGACCCCCACCATTGCTTCTTTCAGTTTTTTCAGTTTCCTTAATTGTAGCACAGTTTACTATTTTTAGCAGTTTTTTGGGTCCTGAACTTCTGGAGCCGTTTTGAGGCCCTAAACGACGTTTTTTGGAAATCTACTGCCAACAAAATTCAATCTAAAATCATTTTTTTGTCGTAGTCCTTGGAGATATCTTTCCAGTGGGCTATCATGCATGTCAAACAGAGATAATATGACCAAGTCGCGACCTCGGGAAATTGGCTGTCCAACTCACCCCAACAGAGCCCATAAACTCTTGGTGTTACATCTCCTCGAGTTAGGGTTTTGGTTGTTTAGGGTTTGCTCTTATTGTTCAATAATAAAAAGGCCCTTGAGCCTCATTGTAAGGCAGTTCAGGGCAGTGTAGCTGCCACATCTCTTCTCAGAGATAAGCTACCATCGCCCTAGCTCGTTTATTTCCATTTCTGGTTGTAAGCATATTTCAGTATTTTACATTAATGAAATGAAGTATTATTTCCACTGCATCTCTATGTTTATGGTTATCTCTGTAATTTGTTTCGTTCCTGTTTAAATTTGGATCAGTGGTGTCAGAGCGGTCTGCTTTTTTTGCTTTGTTTTTCTTTGCATGTACCCAACGAGGTTTGGATATAATGAGTTAGGGCTTGAACTGGTCGAACCTTTGCAAGATCAGCATCACAAATCCCAATGGCCTCCCATCGCAGATGAAAATAAAGATGAGGGGGCAGGAGATCCTATCAAAATATTGCTCTAAGAAGCCCTCGAACGACAAAGGAACCAGATGATGGACATCTTTTCCCAGATCCTTCAGCGGCTACCTAGGGGCAATGCATCGGCTTCTAACAGCTACTCTAGAAACGCCACACCATTTAAGGCACAAGTTAATTTTGAAATCTACATATTCAAGGGTCAGATAGACACAGATGTCGTCAATAAAAGATTAAATCTACTAGAGGTTTATTTTTATGTTCATGATTTTTCCAGTCAGGAAAATATTATTTTCGCTCTTCTCAAAGCAGCCCCCCACGTCAAGGACTGGTGGGAAACCTACTGCAAGAAGAAGTCCTGACGAAAGTAAAATGTCACTATTTTCAGCCACACCCACATGGAATTCATTCCGGGATGCCATCAAGGAGCAGTACTACCCTATCGAAAGCTATGAGGATCAATACATAAAGCGGACCATGCTGCGGCAAGGAAGGGACCAAGACGTGCCAGATTTTACCAATATTTTCCGTACCCTTCACACAAAGTTGGGTATCAAGGATTCAGAGTAGCATTTGGTACTCAAATAAAGTGGCTACCTTCATAAGTACATCTAGGAAGAAATAGAATTCCTGAACATCTCCTCCCTCGGCACGACATATCGATATACCATCAAGGTCAAGAAAAAGTTTAAACAGAAGAAGTGAGACTTTGGATCTGCGAATCTGAAGCAAGGGAAAGGTGCCCCCAAACCACAAAACAAAGGACAAAGCCAAGGCGGGGTGGCCCAAGACAACCCACCAAAGTTGCAAGCAAAGAACAGTGCCGCGAAGCTGAAAAAGGACATGGGAGAGTGGTGTGAGTCCCATAAGAGCTCCACTCACAACACAAGTGAGTGTCGGGCCAAGCAGTCATTGGTGACCGAGCTAAAGGTTTCAAAATCATATGCATGTTCTAACTCTGAGTCAAAACCCGACAAGGGGAATGACAAAGGGAAGTAGATTATCGATGCAGAGTCCAACACCACTATTGCCACCACGAAGATCGAGAAGGTGGAACCTGAAGATCCAGAGGAGGAGGAGTGTCTCTTACACAACTAGATGTGGGTAAAGGGCTCCCTGCTACAGTTCATTGTTGACAAAGAGAGGCAAAAAACTCATTTCGACAGAGGTCATGAAGCGATTGGGCTTACTGAACACAGCACATCCATAACCATACACCATCGGGTGGCTTCACCAAGGATGAGATCTTCGGGTGAGCCAGCAATGTCACCTTCCATACAACATCAAGCCCTTCACGGATGAGGTATTGTGTGACATTTCTCCCCTTGAAGTTTGTGATGTATTATTAGGACAACCATACTTGTGGAAGCAACATGTTGTGTATGAATCAAGGCCCCGTGTTGTTATTGTTACTTTGGGAAGTAAGTTGTACAGGATACCGGAGGTAGCACCGCCTATCGCTATCTCTATGGTTATTACAAAACAATGCAATAAGCTCATTTCTAAAATTGGGGAAATTTGTTTTACTGATGATACGCCCTCAAGGAAACAAGAAGACGATGGCCACGACCTCCAGACAGGGCAACTCCGCATGACAACTACAAATGCACAAGGTCGTGGAGGAGTACGAGGACATCTTCACCTCCCCCGTAGGGGTTCCTTTGCACCGTCAGGTCAAGCACTCCATCGATCTGACCCCTGGTGCACCACTTCCCAATGGACCAATCTATCGATGCTCCATTCTGGAGAACGATGAAATCAAGAGGCAAATTCAGGAGCTTTTGCAGAAAGGTCACATCCGTCCAAGTTCATCGTCCTGTGGGAGCCTGATCATGTTGGTACAGAAGAAGGACAGGACTTAGAGACTCTATATTGACTGTCGAGTGCTGAACAAGATTACTATTCATAATAGGTACCTGATCCCATGGATTGGTGACCTCCTAGACCAACTGAAGGGGGAAAAATATTTCAGAAATATCGATTTGATCATGATATCACCAAGTACCAATCAAACCCTCTGATGTGTTGAAGACTACCTTCAAAGCCAAGGAGGGCCTTTTCGAATGGTTGGTTATGCCATTCGGATTGACGAATGCTCTTGCAACCTTAATGAGGCTAATGGATGACATCTTTTGGCCATTCACCAACTCATCTGTAGTGGTATACTTGGATGACATCCTGATCTTCAGCCAGAGTTGGGAAGAGCACCTTCACCACATCCGGCAGGTTCTCCAAACATTGTTGCAACACAAGTTAAGTGCCAATTTGGAGAAATACACTTTTGGCATGACCCAGGTTCAGTATCCGAGATACATTATTGATGAACAAAGGATGCATGTGGATCCAACCAAGATCCAAGTCATTCGGGATTGGCCATCTCCAACCACTCTCACAGAGCTTTGCAGCTTTCTAGGTCTTGCCAACTTCTATCGCAGGTTTGTGTTGGGATTTTCTCATGTCAGTTGGCCTTTGAGGCAAGTCACCAAGGGAGGAGTGAAAGAAAAATTCTTTTTGTTTGAATCTCAACAGAAGACATTCACAGAGTTGAAAGATCGACTTTGCTCAGCACCAGTGCTCGTGTTACCAGGAATAATGTCCACTCGGAGCTGCTATTCCCACTAAGACTGGTAGCTATCTTAGAAACAAACAAGTAAAGACTACTTTCATTTTCCTTTATGAAAAATAGGTAAGAGTGGAATGAAGCCCACCAACCTTAGTCTTGCGCTTGGTTCCTTACTCGATTCCTCTCCTTCCTGATAGATCTTTACCGCTTCCTCTTCGTCTGCCCAACTTCAAAGAGCACCTGTGGAATCAAAGAAGCATAATACTATCGAAGAACAGAGATCTATATTCATAAATAAAACAGGACCAGATATGTATTAACCACACCAATGCATATATAATCAAACATACAAGAATATGGAGGAAATCTTGAATAGCTTTATTAATATCAAGAATAGCTAGAGGATTACAACCAATTTTTCTGACCCAACATCATCCTCCAGCAAGAAAGCCCTTCTTCACCTCAAGTAAAGCTTAGATCACCCTACACTATGAAGTTTCACCAAAAAACCAACAACACTTCTCTACAAGATACAATATTCTAGCCTCCGGATCTATGTGATGAGGGATCCATATATAGATGATTGTAGGGGGGTGAGTCATCTTCCGGGGTTTTGATTAGTGTCCTCTCTCTGATAGTTCTTGATTCCACTTGGAGACTGATGATCTCTTACTCATCCTTGGTCAAAAACAGAGAGGCAAGTGTCAGAGGGGAAGCTTCTGGAAGATTCTATGATCTTCCACCTCGCAAACTGTCTCTGCCATTTGTCGATTCTCGCCCATCGCACCCTACAGAGGGGCCATCCAGTATGCATCACACCCTTTACACTGGAAAGGTGATATGCATCACACTCTCTACACTGGGTATCCAGTATGGTCCAGTTTTGACCATTTCTGAGTAGTTTTTAGTGGAGAACTTCTGGGAGATGATGTAATCAGCTGACCTTGTTCCTTTAGGTAGTGAAGCAACACTTTTAGGGACTTAGGAGCCCTCAGTTTATGGACATTTATGACTAGGGTTGCAGTGCCCAAAAATGTCTATGACAACTCGCATTACTAGACTTGCAACAACCATTTGAAGTCGAGACATATGCCTCTGACTATGCTATTGGGGCCGTCCTTACTCAACACAGGCATCCAATGGCATATCATAGTGAGACAATTTCATACACAGTCCAGAAGTATCCCACTTATGACAAAGAGATGTATTCCATTTTGCAGGCCTACCGACAATGGAAGCATTACATTTTGGGGAAGGAAATGCTCATCCACACAAACCATCGACCCCTGCAGTTCATACAGACCCAAGGGAAATTGTAGAATAATCACCATCAGAAGTGGTCTACATACCTGCAACAATTCCATTTGAATATCAAGTATAAGAAGGGAAGCACCAATAATGTTGCAGATTATCTCAGTGGACCACCGATCATGGCGTTAACCACTGTGCTCAACTCTTGTGGGCACGAGACTTCTGATTGGCCACTTCTCTACAAAAGTGACCCAAAATTCAGCCACACATACCAGACACTCTTGGAGGGTTAGCATGTTCCATATTTTCACCTCCAGGATGCCCTGTTATGCCACCTGGATCACCTTTGTGTTCCTTCAAGCAAGCGTGCCAAGATGATTTGGGAAGCACACTACATTCGGGCTGCTGGGCATTTCGGGGTCGAGAAAATGGTGGCAATACTGCAGAAGTATTTCTATTGGCCGAATCTTCGATACCATGTCGGGAAGTACATCAGATCATGCACTGCCTGCACCATTGCCAAACCAACCATCAAGAAGCAAGGCCTCTATACCCTGGCCTTCCTTCCACTAAGCATGGAAACGACTGTGTTTTTGTGGTTTTCGATAGGTTCTCGAAGATTGAAGATCACCATTATGGTAGCCTGCAAGAAGAATATCATAGCAGAAGCCACTGCTAAACTCTTCTTTGTACGAGTGTGGTTACACTTTGGGATCCCACAGCTTATCATCTCAGATTGAGACAACAGGTTTCTCAATACATTTTGGTCCAGTCTCTGGTCGATGTTGGACACCAAAATTAGTAAGTCCACAACCTTCCATCCTAAAATTGATGGCCAAACAAAGGTTGTCAATAGGATGATCATACACATTCTGTACATGTACAACTCAAAGCATCCACGCACATGGGACGTGTTAGGTCCCTATAATACTAGTGATTCGTGCATTACTATTGTCGTTGTATCCCTTATTATGATTGTTGTGCCCCTATTGTCCCCATATTATTATTATTGTGCCCCATAAAATCCCTCTATTGTTATTTTTGTGGCTTTATATTATTATTGTTAGGTCGGCTTGGTTATATTGTGTCCCCTTAGACTCCTATATTAAGAAAGGAGGTTTTGTCATTGTATCATCCAAGAATTGTTCACCTTGTTAATGTAAAGGAGGTTTGCCCCCCTAGAGAGGTTGAATTCTAAGGCATTCAACTATCTTTCTATCTTTTGTGAGCTGATTTCATAACATTTGGGTATCAGAGCTTGGATTCTAGGGTTTTTCTACTCCAACTGGTTTATGAATGGATTTTTACACTATATATATATTATATTTTTTTTTTTTTTTTGACATTTCAGATGCTAAAAAAAAACCATTTGGGTTGAAATTTTCTAAAACTCGAGTCAAATTCAAAGCTTATCCATGCTACATTTGTGGAGATATGATATGAGGAAGTTAGACTTTTTGCAGCCTCTCGAATTACATTCCAAACAGGTGACCTAGGGAAAATCGTCATAACTTTTATTTTGAGCATCAGATTAAAATTTCGTAAGAAGTTACAGATAGAGGATGGGCTGTAGTTTCTTGTGTATATTTTTTAGATACTAAGGTCAAGATAGTGACACGTGGAACTTCATACAATTTCACTCTTTTGAAAAGGTATATAATCAAGTCATCTTGGGAGATTATGCATAACTCTTTCTTGGAGAATCTAAATTTGATTACACTGGTGGCATTGGAAAGAGGACACAGAGGGCTACTCTAGGTCGCAATTTCAAGACTGGACGATCCACAATTACAGAGATACATCAGATGCAATATTGAGCTCCTACAAAGTGAAAAAAGGTGTGTAGATATTTTTTAATTTTTGCATAAGCTTGGTTTGAAAAATTAGTTTGAAGGAATTCAAAGGGAATAGTGAAGAATTATTAGCATTAATTAATTCCCCAAAGAAAGAAAATGGAAACACCTAGTAAGAAACTTGAAAGCTCTAGCATGACTCGTGAAGAAGAGGAAGAAATGCAACGTGATATATCAAAATTACAAGACCAAGTACAACAAATTTCACTCTTAATAAAGGTAAATGAAGCCTAGATGAATAGCGTGGAAGCTAATATAAATGGCATGCAAGTTAAGATGAATGGTGTGGAAGCTAAGATGGATGGCGTGGAAGCTAATATGGATGGCATGGAAGCTAAGATGAATGGCATGGACTATAAGATGGAAGAATTGAAGATAAATTTGAATAAGTTGCTACATGAAATGGTCACTAATGGTGAAAGGGTAGTAAAGGAAACTCATGATGAGAACAAAAGAAATGTTAATCATGATTTCATAGACTCTAATGTTGGATTGAAGGCCCACCATATTCCAAAAATTGATATGAGGAAGTTTGATGGTAAGGATCTCGCAACATTGATACTACAGATGGATCAATTTTTCAATCTCCATAATGTGCAAAAGACACAAAAGGTACATATTGCAACTTTGTATTTGGAACCAAATCAATTTGTATGGTATCGATGGCTTTGCTTTCGTAAACAAATTGTCACTAGGGAAATTTTTACGGAAGAAATGACAGCACATTATGAGGATACAAAAAGAAACACCTTTTTTAGCCAATTGATAAGTCTCAAACAAAAGGGTTCAATGATGGAGCACATTGAGGACTTCCAAAAATTTAACATAAGGGTAAAAGATATTCTAGAGGAGCATAGG
>APFE031286810.1:89987-116707 GCA_000404065.3 Pinus taeda
ATAGAAGGACAAATCAAGAAGAAAAAGGTAATAGTGTTGATTGATTAAGGAAGTACCCACAATTTTATTCATTGTAAGGTAGCAAAAGAATTGAATTTCTTCTTATATCGAGCACTAGAATGTCAAGTGATGGAGGCAAATGGAGGAACAATAAATTGCTATGGAAAGTGCCATAATATTAAGTTATCCATGGGAGACTATGTATTTACTAGCCCAATGCTTTCCACTCCAATGGGAGGTACTGATGTTGTACTAAGAGTCCAGTGGCTACAATCCTTTGGTACAATAGCTTTTAATTTTCAAGAACTTTTCATGAAATTTTCTATGTAAGGAAAGGAAGTTGAATTAAGGGGTATTGTAGGGAAACAGGGAAAGATAATAAGCTTTAACAGTATGACAAAGATTCTAAAAAATGAGCAAAGAGGTGTAATTGCACAATTATATTCGCTAGATGTTTCCACATTGGAATCATCTATTTCTCCAAATCTCCAAAAAGTCTTGGACAATCATTCTAAGGTTTTGAGACTCCCAAAGGTCTCCCACCTATTCGTGATCATGATCATGCTATTCATCTTATTCTAGGAAGTGTTCCTCCAAACATCAGGCCGTACAGATATCCCTATGCCAAAAGAGTGAAATTGAACGTATGGTTGCAGAAATGCTAGAGGCTGGTATAATTCAACCGAGTCAAAGTTCTTTCTCTGCTCCAGTAGTATTGGTGCACAAGAAGGATGGATCATGGCACGTGTCCAGATTATAGGGAGCTCAACAAGCTCACTATTAAAGATAAGTTTCCCATTCCTGTCATTGATGAATTACTAGATGAATTGCATGATCAATTTACTTCACCAAGTTGGATCTTCGTTCAGGATATCATCAAATCAGAATGAAGACTGAAGACATTCCGAAAACAGTATTTAGAACTCATGAGGGTCATTATGAATTTTTGGTCATGCCTTTTGGCCTTACTAATGCACCCTCAACATTCAAGGTTTGATGAATTCAATTTTCAAACCATTCCTTAGAAAATTTGTGTTAGTATTCTTTGATGATATACTAATCTACAACAAGTCTTGGAAGGATCATGTTGAACATGTTGACAAGGTGCTACAACTATTGGAGGAGAAACAATTATATGCAAAAGGATCCAAATGTTTCTTTGGAGTATAAGAGGTGGAATATCTGGGTCATATTGTATCTCATGAAGGTGTTAAGGTAGACCATACCAAAATTAAAGCCATTAAGGAATGGAAAATCGCCACATCCATAAAGCATCTGCGAGGATTTCTTGGGTTGACAGGGTATTATCGCAAGCTTGTTAAGAATTATGGGAGAATAGTAGCACCAATAACAACATTATTGAAGAGAGATGCATTTCCATGGACTCTAAAAGCAACAAAGGCCTTCAAACATCTTAAAGAGGCAATGTGCCAAGCACTGGTCTTAGCTACACCGGACTTCACAAAAGCCTTTATTATGGAATGTAATGCTTTAGGAAATTGAATTGGTGTTGTTTTAATGCAAGATGAAAGACCCATTGCTTTCGAAAGTCGTCCAATGAAGGGGAAATTTTTACACAAAGCTATTTATGAGAAGGAAATGTTGGCAATACTACATGCACTTAAGAAATGGTGACCCTACCTAATGGGAATACACTTCAAGGTAAAAACGGATCATGATAGCCTTAAATACATTTTAGAACAAATATTATCCTCTGAAGAGCAAAAAAAGTGGGTCACAAAGATGTTGGATTATGACTTTGAAATCATCTACAAAAAACGGAAGCAAAATGTTGTGGTAGATGCACTCTCAAGAAAGGATGAGGATGTGGAAGCATTTTTGTGCACCATTTCTATTATCCAATCAGATTGGATAAACAAAGCAAGGGAGGAATAGAAGAATGACGAAGAAGTGAGGGCACTTATTTGAAAATTAGAACGAAATTCCAGTACATCTGATACATTTAGTTGGAAAAATGATACGTTATGGTACAAACATCACTTATACCTCTGTAATAATTCCCAACTCAAACAAAAGATTCTTATGGAATTGCACACTTCTCCCTTAGGAGGGCACTCAAGATTTTTAAAAACTTACCACAGGGTTAAGAAGGAATTTTTTGGGATGGCTTTAAATCGGATATTCAAAAGTTTTTGGCAAAATGTTTGGTTTGCCAACAAAATAAAGTTGAAATAATTAATACCCCTGGTCTATTACAACCTTTAACCATTCCAAGCCAACATTGGGAGGAGGTTTCAACGTATTTTATCACAAGTTTACCCAAGTCTGAATGAAAGAGTGTCATCATGGTGGTAGTTGACAGACTTACCAAGTATGCACACTTTTGTGCATTATCACATCCATTTAAAACCAGTATAGTTTCTATTGCATTTATGGAAACAATTCAAAATCTAAATGGAAACCCAAAGATTATTGTAAGTGACAGAGATCCCATTTTCACTAGAAATTTTTGGACAAAATTATTTTCTTGTCTTGGTACTCAGTTAGCTCATAGCTCATCATCCTCAATCCGATGGGAAAACTGAGATAGTAAACAAATGTTTGGAAGGATATCTTCATTGCTTTGTATTTGATAAACATACACAATGGGTAAAATGGTTACGTCTCCCTGAATGGTGGTATAACACTTCCTTCCATACTGCAACAAAAATAACCCCATTTATGGCACTTTATGGATATCAGCCACCATCCATCACATCATATTTAAGAGAAAATTCTAAGGTTCAAGCAGTGGAACATCACACCGAGCATCAACAACAAGTTCTCCAACTCTTAAAGGATAACCTCGTGTTGGCACATATTAGAATGAAACAACAGGCAGATCAACATCGCAATGAAAGAAGTTTTGATGTAGGTGATTGGTTATTCCTACAGCTACAACCATATAAACAAATGTCCCTCAAGAAAGCTAAGAAGGATAATAAATTATCACCAAAGTATTATGGTCTGTACAAGGTGTTGCAAAAGATTGGTACTATGGCATACAAATTGGAGCTTCCTGCAGTGTCTCGAGTGCACCCAGTTTTCCATGTTTCATGTTTGAAGAAGGTTATAGGTGACAAGCTCCCATTTCAAATAATATTGCTAGAACTTGACGAGGAAGGAAAAATTATATTGGAATCGGAATTAGTCACAGAGACAAGAACTTGATAGCTACGAAATCGATCAATTTCAGAGTATCTCATCAAGTGGAAGAACTTATCTGTTGAAGATTCCACATTGGAGGATGAGAATTTTACACAGAAGCATCCAAAACTACTCAAGCGTTGAGGACAACACTTTTTTGAAGGAGACAGGCATGTTAGGTCCCTATAATACTAGTGATTCCCCCATTACTATTGTTGTTGTATCCCTTATTATTATTGTTGTGCCCCTATTGTCCCCATATTATTATTATTGTGCCCCATAAAATCCTTCTATTTTTATTTTGTGGCTTTATATTATTATTGTTAGGTCGGCTTGGTTATATTGTGTCCTCTTAGACTCCTATATATAGAAAGGAGGGTTTTTCATTTGTATCATCCAAGAATTGTTCATTTGTGTAATGTAAAGGAGGTTGCCCCCTCGAAGAGGCTAAATTTTAAGGCATTCAACTATCTTCTCTATATTTTTGTGAGTTGGTTTAATAACAGGACAAGTGCCTCCCCTATGTTTAGCATAGCTACAATAGGGCTTTCCATAGCTCTACTAGCCACAGCCCTTTTTAGTTGGGCTTGGGATTCCAGCCACTATGTCCCATTGATGTGGCCATGCCATTTGCAGCTACTCAAGCAGGTTCAACCCATGTCCAGTCCGAAAAAGATAAGGAAAATAGCTTCATTGAGAACATCCAACATGTTCACCAATAGGTCCATGATATTCTGGAGAAATCAAATGCCAAGTACAAGCAGCGACATCATCAACATCGAGTACCACATAAGTTTCAAGTGGGTGACAAAGTCTGGTTGCATTTTCAAAAGGAATGCCTTACCAGAGCACATCAGAAACTCAGACCACTCCGATATGGTCCTTACACCATTACCAAGGATATGGGAGACAATGCATTTGAGCTCAAAATTCCCCCATTCCTTGGCCTGCACCCAGTGTTCAATGTGGACTACCTTCGGCCATACTTTCCACCATTACTAGACACATCCGACATTACAGAAAAACTCACACCCATAGAGTTAAATCCAGATTGCATGGAACAAGATGCAACTGATCAGATCATGGACACACAAATCAAGCACCCTCACTAGAAGAATATCCAACTATATAGAGTTGTCAAAGCAGGGCAAGTGGCTCACTAGGGACCAAGTTCAATAGAAGTTTCCTCATCTCATGGAGGAACTCAACACAATGGGGACCATTGCTTCCTAACGAGGGAGGAATGATCTAGGTGGATATTGGTGGACAGCCACCAATTCCACTTGGACCCCCAACATTACTTCTTTCAGTTTTTTCAGTTTCCTTAATTGTAGCACAATTTACTATTTTTAGCAGTTTTTCGAGTGCTAAATTCTTGGAGCCATTTTGAGGCCATAAACAACGTTTTTTTTGGAAATCTACCAAAAGCGGTTCTTTAACTAAAATTATCTTTTCTGTCGTATTCCTTGGAGAGATCTTTCCAACAGGCTATCATGCACGTCAAACGAAGATAATATGACCAAGTTGCGACCCCGGGAAGTTGGTTGTCCAACTCACCCCAACTGGGCCCATAAACTCTTGGTGTTACATCTCCTCTGGTTAGGGTTTTGGTTGTTTAGGGTTTGCTCTTATTGTTCAATAATAAAAGGGCCCTTGAGCCTCATTGTAAGGCAATTCAAAGGCATGTAGCCTCCACATCTCTTCTCAGAGATAAGCTACCATCGCCCTAGTTGGTTTATTTCTATTTCTGGTTGTAAGCATTTTTCAGTATTTTACATTAATGAAATGAAGTATTATTTCCGCTGCATCTCTGTTTATGGTTATCTCTGTAATTTGTTGCATTCCTGTTTAAATCCGGATCATTTCCTTAGCCAAAACACACATCTAGTGATGCCCACTAGGATATATTTTCCCAACATTTAGCTTGGAATATGTGTCCCTTACCCGTGGTCTTGTTTTTCCTTTATTAACTTTTATTACATGAACTTTTCACCAAGGCTATTACAAAACTCCCCCCCTTGGGGAACACCTTCCTCTGTGTTAAACCACACCAAGACGTCAAAAAGACTGCTGAAAATAAAACATACTACTCATGGATATTTATAACTTAGCACACTACAATATTTACAATGAAAGACTTTCTCAAAAGCAAAATATCATGACAACATATCGCATATTGGAGTTTTAAAAACACAACTCATTACAGTATTTACAATAACCACATTTACACATATGCACATTTGCTAAACCAACAAATAAAAGGATACGATTCCCATATCAATCAACAAGGAAACTGAGAGGATCACACCTCCACCCTCAAAAGTAGTACCATGATTCACCTCCTTCCCAGGAAGTCCAAAATCCACTGTCACAGTCAAATTTTCATCCAATGTCTAGGGCTACACTCCTGCACCACTTGTCATCTCAGTGAACAGTTATCAGCTCATTTTTCCAGGACACACTCCCAATGTGCATATGATTCCATCTAGAAATGTTCATGACTAAAACAAATATATCCACGACCTTCTCTTCTCTGTTACACAGTCCCTTGGGAAATCTGGTCACCCCCTTCTGTGTAGTCACTCACCTTCCAAGTTCCCTAGAATCCCTTATCCTGGGCGATCCATCCCTTGGCAAGGCTTCCTCGCATTGGAAGATACAAAACCAGGGCATATACTTGCCTCAAAACCATGATATCGGTCATAGCATGCTCATGGAAATTAATGAACATTATTGGGTACCAATGTCCCACAATGGCCCTGCTCCTAAAGTACTATACCAGCATACTACTGCATGTTCCAATTTCTTTTACTGTTGCTTCCCATTCTTACATTTAATTTCAGCCACTCAACCAAGCATGTTCATGCATTCCTATTTTAAACACATAAATTCCATTAGATTTAAATAAATTTAAATAATTTCACATCATACCTCATTGGTAGCTCGTCAACAAGGTACACTTGCAATTATGTTTGCTTCCTGTCACAACAAGTCAAACTAATTCTTTGATCAAACATCATGTATAAACATATCACATCTAGTTAGATCAAAACACAACCATCATAGATCAACATCACAAATCACATTTAACCATCATAACTAGAATCATAGATCATATATAATCATCATGTACCATAGTCATAAATCACATGCATAATAAAACTGGAATAAAATACTGATATTTATTCTTTAATCAATCATTAGCTTCTACCTTTATTCTTATTCCATACACACTTTGGATTGGTTTCCACACCCGAAAAACACCCAATTCCTTCTCCTCAACCATGTGCACATACACATAGTGTGCTTCACACACCTACAACCACAAATGGCATACAATACCATGCAATACATGCACCTAGTACCATGTGGCTTCAAAATAACATGTATGACATGCTCACAATACCACACGTACATCCAATACCATATGTACAAAGCACCACTACCACAACATGTGCACGACATCACATGTACATGACACCACCTACATAATGTGCATAATGCCATATGTACACTGCACCGCTGTACAACATGTACACAATACGACATGTACACAGTACCACACACACGACATGTACACGACACCTTATGTACACAGTGCCACATGCATGACATGTACAAAGTACCACCAGCACACAACACCACTTGTACAATCATGCACACAACACCATATGTACATAGTGCCACATGCACAACATGCACGTAACACCACCTGTGCACAGAACTACATATCCAACATGTACATAGCATCATTTGTACACAACACCTCATATCCAACATCTACGTGGCACCATCTATACCTAGCACTACATATAAAATATCCACACAATACTACATGCACATAACATTACCTATGCAACATGTGCACAACAATAATAGCATACATCCAAAACCACATTGTCTTTACCAAGAAACCTTGCTTCCAATGTCTTATCCATGCTTGTCCTAGCATGTCGCAGACCACACTGCTTTCATTTCAGTGTTGTATCCCTTGGTATAAACTGTCCATAACATAGACATAATATAATCACATAATATCAACTTGTAACCATATGATATTGACCTTTTATATTTTTCATGACTACTCTTCTCAATTGATTCCTTGTACAACCAATAACCTTATCATGCCATTCACTTGCATAAGCAAGCATTCCTCCAAAAGAATGATCCCTGACAACCCTGTCAGACAGTGACATAGATACATAGATACATACATTCATATATATAAACATTAGCATAAATAATCATGATCCATGACGACCTTGTCAAACATGACATAGATACACACCTATATATATATAATATATATATATATATAATAATATATATTATATATATATATATATATATTATTTATATATATATAAACATCAACATACTCATGATCATAACATAACTACCAATATCATAAGGTCTAGGTTAAGAGAACTTCCCTATTTGTGCACAAAATGCACAACATTGAGAACAATTGTTCCCAACATAGCCAAGACATTCGATGCCTCAGATCCATTTACTTTACCTTTTCGGGTTACCTTTCTCATGTCTTTCCTCTCATCGTCCACTTACCTCAATGGACCCAACCAGTCCAACTGAAATTCATAGTCTTTCCTTCTACCACACTTACTCATGCACCAAGCTTCATATGAGTCTTACATTCTGTTAGGTACCACACAACTTTATCTGAGATCCATCAACTCTTCCTCTTCCCCAAACCAATTCCCAAGACTCAAAACATAAAAGCCAAGCCAAGAAACAAACAAGAATAAAACCATGAAAACCAATAATGATATGAAACTGCAACAAAGTGGCATAACTATGCACCAAACACACACAAAATCACAAATCAAGCGCAACAATCACAAAAGACCAAAAGCACCCGACTAACAATAAACAACATGACTCAATCCTTATGATTCCCAAGGAAAGCTCAATGTGAGCCTTCTTCAAGATTCATGGCAATCTCTCTTGCCATGCAACCCCCTGCATCATATTTCCATAACCACATAATGTCAGTGCATAACTAAACATAACACTACACCAAATACCTTACGTTGTTGTGCCAAGTATGTTTCCTTGCAACTGAACACATCCACACCATCTCTCATGGAACTCCAATTACTTAACAAATCCCCTTGTAACTAGAGACTAGCTAACATATCTATCAAGTACATGTTCATGAATCTAGAAAATATCCACATGTTCACGGTGCTGGACCTGCCAACATGTCAGGGGATATCCCCTATAAGAAGTCCTAATTAGACCTCAGACTGTTTGGTGTAAGAGTCCTAGTAGTGGGTCGTAAATGCCTTGACCACGGTTTTGAATAGAGGCAAGTAATATTTCCCTGTTGGTAGCAAGGGTGTGACATATTTGATAAGTCAAGGAAGGTGCATGAATGGTCCTAACACATGGAAAGTGAGGTGAGTGCGCCCTTTGGAAACTTGTGATAGCACAGAGTTAAGAAGGGAACGCATGAGAAAATATGCATCACAACATGCAAGGCAAGTTACCTAGCAATTCAAAGTGACGTTAAACCAACAACACATTTAAGAAAGATTCATACATACATATATAGAAATAGCTACACGTGCATGTGTAAGAAAATAGATACATATATCATTTAGAGTACTCAAGATAGCTGAAACACAATACAACATATGCATGAAATGTGTTGGCTTTGTTATATTAAAAAATGTAAGTTCCAGTCATGCAATACATCCATGTACAACCACTAGTTCCGACAGCAGAATGTTACAACCACAACCGCCTGCTCCTCCAAAGAGATATACTAGCTCTGCGCAGTGGAGAAGCCAAGGATCATTACAATTGTGTCCAAGATTTCTCTAAGATATTCCTATTGGAAGCTTGGCTGACCAAAAGCCCATACAATGAGTTATGAGGGACTATTTATAACAAAGGTTGGAGTGACCCTTGACATTCCCCTTTGAGACCGTTCATATATCCTCGTGACTCTTCAACTACTCTATGACTGTTACATTCAACTATCGTAACTTGAAATTCCACTTGACAAGATGTTACATTGCAAGCACATGTGCCGATGTGAGACAAAATGGGTTGAGCAATCCATCCAAGACATCACTGACACTCAGACCTTTGTGGTGAGACCAACTCTTTGACATCCTTTTGATGGTCGAAGGTGGTGAGATGATGCCAAGCTTGGTCATTTGTGATGGTGTCCGTGCGCTCAATGGTGACATCTTGCTGAAGCGAACTCTTTCCTTCATTGCATCCTGGCTCCTCTCTCCAACTTGTTTGATAGCATGTGCATGGTCATCCTGGGTGTGACCAAACTAACAACATGTTGATGCATAGTGTCTATGCTACTCTCCAAGCATGTGCTAGTGGTCATGCGCATCAACTTGTCAAAATACATGTTCAGCTCCAGTTGGACTTGCTTCTTGTCTTCGCCTCAATGAGTGTGCCAAATGGGTGGGATTGCATGCATGCGCACAATGACATGCATGTTGTTGAATTCCCTTGCATGTGCTCAACAACACTACTCACTTTGTCTACTCTGTGCCAACTGCTAGGATGGATCTATAACTTGTACGGGTGTAGTTTCATCCATCTGTGCATGTTGCGCACCCTGCTGTAATTGTTCTTGCTACAACTCATTCTCTCATCTATGCATATCTTGTTCTTCCTTGAGTTGTTGCCTCAGCACATGCAGATCCTTCTCTGTTCCATTCTCTACCTTTGCGCGATATTCATGTCATGCCGTCACCTCATAGCCTAAGCCTCCAAAGTTTCTTTCATCGCAAGTTAATCTACTTAATCTTGCAACTTTTTTCCGCCTCTGTATTGTCAACAACCTTCCTCTTGCATTCATTGCGTGCAGGTGTGCTTCCATCTGCTATTGGTGATGGTGTTGCTTGTTGTATTGTTGTTTCCATATTACCTTGATGTCCTTGTCTATGAACAACTTGGTGTATTCATAGGTAGGCGAGCTCATAGACAATTGCTTGCCTGCAAACCTTGTTGGGCTCTCAACGGTGTCCTTTGACTATACTCTCTTGAAGGCCGTTGTACTTGTGTTGCTGAGAGAAAGATGAACACCTATGATGCCTAGAGACATAGAAAAACTCATGGAAATAAATTTGTTAGTCAAAAACCAAAACAAACTTTAGGACTGACTTGCAACATACCTATGTGATTGATCGTGAAGGTTACGCGATTTCCACCAGGAGGTCGGGAGATTGACTGCCAAAACTATGCAAGGCACAGTCCATGCTATCAAAAGGCTGACTAACTGTTGGAACTGCACAATTCACAGTCCAGCCTAACCTCTTGAGGACTAAAACTGTGCAATGTGCAATTTCAGTCAGCAGTGACATGCAAAAAGAAAATTGCATTGCACAATTTCTTAAGCCAACAGGACACTGCCACCAATAATTGCACAATGCAGGTCCGAAGGTCAATGTTGTGTTAGACTTGTGTAATTTATGGAGGGAAGGCAAAGCCTTCGCTTCCGGAAATACATAGTGCTAGCCGGGCAGGGGATGGTTTGGGCCAAGGCGGCCCAGACCAGCTGACGGGCGACTGAAAACATGAGAAGTCTGGATGCATGGTGAGATGAGTGCAAACAAGAGTGAATGATAATTCATGCAAACAACAAGTGCATGATTTAGAAAACGAGAAATCATGCATGTGTGTGAAGCGAGTTGCTGTAACGACGACCGTCCATGCAAAATAATGTCATGCATGCGATAACAGTGAGATGCAAACGAAAACTAAAACGGTGCTTCTACAAGCTAACATACATCAAAACGACAACAAGAACTCACTGAAATGAAGCAAATAGCACTCACATGAAGCAAAACAATAAAATTGACAGAAACGCAATGCAAAACATGAAAAGCGGGCTTACCTAAAAACATCTAAGTTGAATGTGCCGATGACTCCTAGATACAATATGGGATGTTAGAGCTACAAGGTCATTGTGATGAATGAGCACTACAGTGTCCGGTTGGTGAGTTTCGATAAAATCGAGGTTGTGACGCACATGCCACAAATGTAGGAAAAGTGACACTTGGTGGGAGGTTTCTGAAATGATCCTTTCATGTAACCTCCAACTGCTAAAAATAGATCCTTGAATCAAGGGATGCCTTTGCATGCTGCCATGGGAGAAGTAGTCCATGCATGCAAATCATTTTCTTAGTCCTAGAGGGAACCAGTCAACCTGAAGGCACATGCAACAACCTACTTGACTAATGGGAAATTTTTTGCATTTATGGGAGGGAGTTGGGATGGCTTCCCAGAGGGATTGTGTAATTCTCAAGCTGAGCAGCTGATTGCTGCCCATAATTGCACAATTTTTGGGTTGAGTAGTCCTGTTGGGACAAATTGCGTAGTTTTTCCAGTGAAGCTTGACAGGTAGAATTGCACAATTCTGGAGTCCAACTGGCTGCTAGTTAGGATTGTGCAATTTATGGAGGGAAGGTTGGTTCCCCTCAAGATTTGCACAATTTCTTGAGGGAGATACTCAACCTGCAGCTGAATGAATTTCGGAGAAACAACCTGTGAGGGGGATGAAACAAGCTATCATGCACAGGCGGAAAATCTGCTAGAAAACCACTGAAGCTCTTGTACTTGGCAATGCAAGACATGCTGCTGAGGATGGTTGGTGGGGAGGCTCCAAAACGAAGCTAAGGAAAATTTTTGGTGGGTGGTTGTAGCTACTACAACACTTGGCAACACACTAGTAGAACTCTAGCTCTTTGAATGGACCTTGTCCATGAAAAGCAAGTCTAACACCTCCAAAATTGTTGTTCAATTCTATGTTCATCTTGGTTTCCACACTTGCTTGATTGTAAGATGTAGCATCTATCATGCCCTTGGTTAGTTGACACGCATTCCAAGCTAGGCCAACACAGTTGTTTCGATTGGGGATGAGGGGTATATGGGTGCACAAGAAGTATAGTCGTTAGAGTTTTAGTTTCATCTCTAGTGTTGCTCTACTGCTAACAAGCCTGGACAGTATCCCGGCAGAGTCATGCAGGAACACAAGCATCACTCCACTGCCAGAGAGCCTAGTTAGTACCACGATGGAGTTACTTTCATCACCTCTTTGCACAAGAAGCCTTTCTCTTCTTTCGCCTTATTCATTTTTCATTTTTTTGGAAAATTTTCATCTTTTCATAACTGTGCATAACACATTCATTTCATAGGCGGAAGAGGGATCCTTACTTATTGAGAGCTGAAGAGGTTGTTCCTTCAAAGAATTAGCTTATTATATACCTATGACCTACTTGTTAATTTTTTCCCCCTCACCTTACTCTACTTGACTGAGTTGATAAGGATTAACCCAAGAACAACTAACTAGAGTAGGTGATACTAGTTAGTGTGCAAATGTTGTGTTTTCACCAAGGTTCACTTTGAAAAGTACATATTTTCCATTGATGTACCATGGACTGAAGACAATAAGTTCTTACATAAGAGAGCAGACAACAAATAACCAAATGTTAATAGTTATACAAGTCCTCTGGTATCTTACCCAGATTGTTTTAAGAGTCACATACAATCCTTGCGAAACTAACTTACAAACATAAACAAGAAAACAAACCAAAAACCAAAGCAAGAAGTAGAAGAAAATGTGTATGCAAAGAAAGTAAGAAAACAAACAAGCAAGAAAGAAAACACACAAAGAAAGACGAAAACATGCATGCAAGAAAACAACTCAAAAGAAAACACTACTCCTACTCCTAAGCTAACAATGCATGGGCCTGATCACGTGAAGTGATATTTCCAATGCAGCCACCGGTACATTGGTCGACCCATGTTGGTGAAGGCATGGTTCACGAACCTCACAGTTGTACAAAATAGCAAGCATGAAAGATATAACGATGAAGAGGAAAACACTCCGAGTTGAAGTGCGTCCAGAGAAAAGAAGTAGGTGAAAGCGCATGACATGCACTCTGTGGACTTTCCATGGTGTTGTGCTACTCTACATGTAGATGTTGAGTGTATTCATTCTCTTGACTGTGACATGCAAGAAAATGTGAGAAAGTTAGACCACTTACGTTGTGCAAGTGTGCTTGCTGTGTAATATTCTTCCAACGCATGACCGATGGGATCGTGTAGTTTGAGTGGAGGAAGCAAAATCTAAGTGTTATATTGATCTTGAATGCAAAGAAGAGAGTGATGAGGAGACTTGCCTTTTTCAACAATTTCCTGATAAGAAGCAAAACTAACCTCAGGACAATGAGGGCCTAACATAACCATCCGCTCAGGCTAAAGTGCCTCGATAGTCTCCGGTGTTTCGACTTCGTCGAAGGATAGATCATTGTATACTAGTGTCTTGGACAAATTAACAATGATTGAATCAACATCGTGATCATATGAAGAAGTGGAGAGATCACGACAACCAAGATCAAAAAATTCAGGATGTTTGTTGACATCCTCACGATTTGATGAATCATGCAGAGGGGTAGATGAGAAGCAAGGATGTTCACCCTCTATGTTTCAGAAATCGCAGATGACAGATTGGACAAATTTTCAGAGGAAGATGTGTCCTCTTTGTAATCTAATGAAAAAATGACATTCGAAGTATCCTGTGAATGATCGAAAGTAGAAACATTCGGAAATGAGTTTTCAAAGGGGTAAATAAATAGTGGTAGAATCAAAAGGGATGTCATGATAAAGAAGATGAGGTGTGGATGAAAAGGAGTCATCCTTCACTGCGAGTTCTTCTTCAGATTCACGCACACACTCATCATGAATGATGGCACAATTTGGCTGCAGAACACCAACTTCGTCGAAAAATTGATCCTCGTTCACAGCAGGTGAGGAGTTTGGAATGGAAGAACACAAGACAACAAAATCTGGAGGAACAAAAGAATGTGGGGATGGAGGTTGAGGGAATGAATCCACGTGACAACAAACATGCTTTAAAGCCAAATCTGCACAACTATCAAGAGAAGGTGGGGTGGGAGGATGTGACAGTTCAACATCTCCCACATCACTCTACGGTGGGAACACAGGAGCAAAGATGCATCGCAACATGGAAGGCAAGTTAGCTAGCAATCCAAAGTGATGGTTAAACCAACAACACATTTAAGAAGGATTCATACATACATATAGACAAATAGCTACACATGTATGCGTAAAAAAACATATACATATATCATTTAGAGTACTTAAGATAGCTGAAATACAATACAACATATGCATGAAACGTGTTGGATTTGTTATATTAAGAATTGTAAGTTCTAGTTATACAATACATCTATGTCCAACCACTAGTTCCGATAGTGGAACATTACAGCCACAAAATCCTACTCCTCCAAAGAGATATACTATCTCTACGCAATGGAGAAGCCAAGGCTTGTTACAATACTGTCCAAGCTTTCTCTAATATAAGTGTTGCGGGGGAGCGCCCCCCCACCCCCTCGATCTCGCTCCTAATCCGCGCTCCGGGTGGGAGCGAGTCGGGAGCACGCTCCTGAAATCACTCTCGAAAAGGGAGCGATTTCAGGAGCGCGCTCCCTAAAAAAAATTTTGCTCCCTGCCTTTTCGAGAGCGTTTTGCAATTTTTTTTTGTAGTAATGTTCGAAATACAATTTAAAAAAAAAAAAAACAAATAATTTTTGAGTGGGGCAGCTTAATGATCAAATCTATGGCCTTAGTCTTCATTTTCATCCTTTTACTTAAATTTTTAACATTACCATGAAATGACTCAGGATGTTTGAGAGTGGTTTCGCCCTCACTAGATTTCATATGGAGAAAGTAGAATTTTAGATTTCATTCAAAATCCAGCAGACTTAACAGTTTTTAAGGATTTCAGGATTGGGGAATTGCAATGTTTCCATTGAATTTTGTCATCTATTAGGCTATGGAACTCGTATTTAATCAAGAGAACCAATCCCTCTATGTACCTTGATGTTAGTGACATTTTTTGTCGAACTCCTCTATCACGACCCTCCTAAAAATGTACGCATCACTCAAACAAAATCGTGACTTGACATGCTATGCTTTTTCTATCTTATGTTAATGCTTAGATGGTGATATTAATGACAAATATCCCTATACAGATACAGAGGTAATGACAAAGATACCTCTAGATATTAATGCTTAGAGGGTGATATTAATGACAAAGATTCTGATTTTCCAACATGACTAAAAAATTATACATTTCTCGTGGTGGCAAGAGGCCCAAGCATAAGAAATAGATAATAGATTTACTTCTCTTTTCTAGTTTCTAGTAGTTTTTATAACTATTGACTCATTCATATTTATTATGATTTTTTTTTAAACAATATATGACAATTTAAGTTGGAAGTTGGCAATTATAACTCATTAGTAATGAATTATGAATATGACGCTTCATGAAAGTTGAAAGTTGTTCCATTTCATTTCATGTTAGATATTATTTGTTGTAATGGTTACACTTAGCCTACAAGTACAACTTTGGTGATCAATGATGATAAATGTTATATATTGAATTTTGAAATATGTTGTATGTTACTATGTTACTAACTTGTGGACGTGGTTGATGAAGATTATGACTTCTAGATGATTGTTGTTATATGGTTCAATCTATGTTTTTTTTTTATGTTTTTTATATCTAGTTCATTATTCTACATGTTTTTGTTGACATATTGTATCAAAATATAAAAAAATAATATATAATATATAATATCATATAGTATATAAAAAATGCTCCGGGATTCGCTCTCAAACCAAGAGCTTCTGAAAATGTCGCTCCCGCTCCCAAGTAACACTATCTAAGAAATTCCTATTGGAAGCTTGGCTAACCAAAAGCCCATACAATGAGTTATGAGGGACTATTTATAGCAAAGGGTGGGGTGACCCTTGACATTCCCCCTTGAGACTGTTCATATCCTCATGACTCTTCAACTACTCTATGACTATTACATTCAACTATCAACACTTGAACTTCCACTTGACAAGATGTTACATTACAATGCACATGTGCCCATGTGAGACAAAATGACTTGAGCAAGACATGTAAGACATCATTGACACTATGAACATTGTGGTGAGACCTACTCTTTGACATCCTTGTGATGGTCGAAGGCAATGAGATGATGCCAAAGTTGGTTGTCTATGATGGTGTCAGTGCACTCAATGTTGACATCTTGCTGAAGCGAACTCTTTCCTTCATTGCATACAGGTGCATTGATATGGCTCCTCTTTCCAACTCATCTGATAGCATGCACATGGTATTCATGGGTGTGATCAGACCGACAACATGTTGATGCATAGTGCCTCTCTTCTCTCCAAGCATGTGTTGGTGGTTGTGTGCATCAACTTGTCAAAATACATGTTTAGCTCCAGTTGGACTTGCTTCTTGTCTTTGCCTCAGTGAGTGTGCCAATTGGGTGGGATTGCATGCAAGTGCACAATGACATGCATGCTTTTAAATTCCCTTGAATGCAATCAACAACACTGCTCACCTTGTCTTCTCCGTGCTAGCTGCTAGGATGGATCTATAACTTGTACAAGTGCAGTTTCATCTGTCTGTGCATGTTGCGCCCCTTGTTGTACCTATTCCTACTGCAACTCATTCTCTCGTTTATGAAACTCTTGTTCTTCCTTGAGTTGATTCTTCAACGCATTTAACTCCTTCTCTGTTTCGTTCTCTGCCTTCGCATGATCTTCATGTCGCACCATCACCTCATAGCCTCAGTATCCAAAGTCGCTTTCATCACAAGTGGATCTGCTTGTGCTTGCAACTTTTTTCCGCCTCTGTATTGTCAACAACCTTCCTCTGGCATTCATTGTGTGCAGGTGTGCTACCTTCTACTAATATTGATGGTGCTTCTTGTTGTAATGTTGCTGCCATATTATCTTGATGTCATTGTCTACGAACAACTTGATGTCTTCATAGTTAGGTGAGCTCATAGACACTTTCTTGGATGCAAACCTAGTTGGCCTCTCAATAGTGTCCTTTGAATCTGCTCTCCTGAAGGCCATTGTATTTGTGCTACTGAGAGATAGAAGAACACCTGAGATGTGTGGAGACATAGAAACACTCATGGAAAGCAATCTATTAGTCAAAAACCAAAAAAAACCTGAGGACTGACTTGCAACATACCTATGTGATTGATCATGAAGGTTGTGCAATTTCCACTGGGAGGTTGGGAAACTGATTACCAAAACTGTGCAAGGAACAGTTGGGCTGTTAGGAGGCTGACTTATTGTTGGAACTATGCAATGCACAATCTAGCCTGGCCTGCTAAGGACTGAAACTACGCAATTTCAGTCAGTAGTGACATGCAACAAGAAAACTACATTGCGTAGTTTCTGGGGCTAAGAGGAAACTGCCTCCAAGAATTGTGAAATGCAAGTCTGGAGGTCATTTCTTGGCCAAACTTGCGCAATTTCAGGAGGGAAGGAAGCTTGAGCCTTCGCTTTCGAAAATGCGCATTGCTAGCCGGGCAAGGAAGCCCAAATCAATTGACGGGCAACTGAAAACATGAGAAGTCTGGATGCATGGTGAGATGAGTGCAAACAAGAGTGAATGATCATTCATGCAAACAACAAGTGCATGATTCAGAAAATGGGAAATCATGCATCTGTGTGAAGCGAGTTGCCGCAGCGGCGACCATACGTGCAAAACAGTGTCATGCATGCGAAATCAGTGAGATGAGAATGAAAACTAAAATGATTCTTCTAAAAGCTAACATACATCAAAATGACAACAAGCATTCACTAAAATCAAGCAGAAAACACTCACATGAAGCAATACATAAAAAACGAAAGAAACACAATGTAAGACATGAAAAGCAGGCTTACCCCAAAACAGTTGAGTTGAATGTGTCGACGACTCCTAGAGCTGCAAGGTCGATGTGAGGAAAGCTCGACATCATCCATTTGATGAGTTTCGATAAAATTGAGGTTGTGACGTGCATGCCACAAATCTAGGAAAAATGACACTTGGTGGGAGGTTTCTAAAATGATCCTTTCATGTAACCTCCAGCTACTAAAAATAGATCCCTGAACCAAGGGATGCCTTTGCATGCTGCCTTGGGATAAGCAGTCCATGCATGCAAATCAATTGTGCTCGGTCCCGGAGGGAACTAGTCAACCTAAAGGCACATGCAACAACCTGCTTGACTAATGGGAAAAATTGCGCATTTTTGGGAAGGAGCTAGGCTGGATTCCCAAAGGGATTGCGCAATTTCTAGAGGGAAGGCTAGTTCCACTCCAAAATTGTGCAATTTCTTGAGGGAGATGCGCAGCCTATAGTTGGACCAAGTCCAGAGAAAAAACTGTGAGGGGGATGCAACAAGCTATTTTGCATAGGCATGCAATCTTCTAGAAAGCCATTGAAGCTCGTGTACATGACAGTTCAAGACATGTTGTTGAGGATGGTTGGTAGGGAGGCTCCAAAGCAAAGCTAAGGAAAAATTTTGGATGGTGGTTGTAGCAGCTAAAACACTTGGCGACACACTATTAGAACTCTAGCTCTCTAAATGGACCTTGTTCGTGAAAAGAAAGTTTAACACCTTTGAAGTATTGTTTAGTTATCTGTTCATCTTGGTTTCCACACTTTCTTGATTGTAAGATGTAGCATCTTCCAAGTCCTTGGTCGGTCGACACACATTCCAAGCCAAGCCAAAAAAAATTGTTTCAATTGTGGTTGAGGGGTATATGGGTGCACAAGCAATATAGTCGTTAGAGTTTTAGTTTCATCTTTGGTGGTGCTCTGCTACCAACAGGCCTGGACAATACCCCAACAAAGTCATGCAAGAAAATAAGCATTGCTCCACTTCTAGCGAGCTTGGCTAATACCCCAATGGAGTTACTTGCATCACCTCTCTGTGAAGGAAGCCTTTCTCTTCTTTCGCCTTATTCATTTTTCATTTTTTTGGAAAATCTTCACCTTTTCATAACTATGCATATCACTTATTCATTTCAGAGGCGAAAGAGGGATCCTGACTTATTAAGAGAAGAAGAGGTTGTTGCTTCAGAGAAGTAGTTTATTATATACTTCTAACCTGCTTGTTAAGGTTTTCCCCCTCACCTTACTCTATTTGATTGAGATGACAAGGATTAACCCAAAAACAAACAACTAGAGTAGGTGATACTAGTTAGCACGCAAGCGTTGTGTTTTCATTGAGGTTCACTTCGAACAATACGTATTTTCCATTGATGTATCATGGATTGTGTTATCACTTAAGAAATGATTTCTAAATACGGAGCATCAGTTCTATTCCAAAGGATTGGTGTTAGTATTGGTCTAGTCTTTCCATGGTTGCTTTAGTGTCTAAGATCTAGAAAAGAGTCTTGTTGGTATGGTCAAATAGGGTCAACACTCCATTCTTGCCCATCACTAGTCCCACATCACATATTATTTCCATGTGTCAAGCTTGTGTCAAGGTTTACATTTTACATTTGTTCCTAAGTCATAATGCTAGATGGTGGTTAAGTCACTTTTATGGTTTTTAGAGTCTAAGTCATAGGGCTAGAGTCTCATTTCCATCATCAAATAAAGCTCAACAACCTTGTTTTACACTTTATGGATCTCATATCATGTTTTGAAAGTCATGTGTTTAGCCATTTTGGAAAAAATTTGAAACTTTCTATGAATCCATGTTTTCGTAGCGTAGATAGTGTAAAAAACTAGTTTTGCGCTATGAAATCACTGAACTAGGAGTTTTCGTAGCGCGCTACGAAACCCCCGAAAAACCTTGTTTCAACATAAAAAACTCTGTTTTCTGTGTTTACTAGTCAACTTCCAGAAGTGGTCCTGAGTAGCTGAGAACTCAATTTTGAAAACTGAAAGAAAATTTTCTTCCTAACATACCAAACTACAAAAACCTCTTTCAGTTTATTCAAATTCGTTCTGAGGTGGGAGGAATTTATGGTTAAACTTGCGCTACGAAACTGTTGAAAGTCAAGCTTTGGCTTCTGGTTTTAGCAGTCTTTTTCAAGATCAATTTCTGGTTACAGGAAAAGGTATTTTGGAATTTGGAATGAGGTTTCTCTTCATAAACTCTCCAACTACAATAAACTATCTCATTTTCTTCATAAGTGCTTTCAGTTGGGAGATAATAAGCTTTCTCTAAGACCCTAATTTCAGAGAACAGATTTTTCCTGTTTGACACGTGTTTTTTAAGGATAGAGTATGGACAGCTGGAGAAGTTTTTTAAAAAACCAAGAGACATTTTTGTTCTAGATGGCATGGACTACAAAAACCTCCTTCAGTTTCGTAAAATATGTCATGAGTGAAAAGACAAGGGCTCTATCCCACGTGCCATTTTCAAGGATCCTAAGCCTAAAAACAGGGAAACATGTTCCCTAATTTCTAAGGTTTGTCATCAGCAGTTAGGTGACAACGTGGGAGGCTTCATCAAATTTGACTTCATGAGGTTGCAGTTTTCAAAGAATGCATTTAAATGTTTAGATAAGGTTGTTGTAATCATAATAAGGAGTTACACTCCTAGTTGTATTAGGTCTCTAGGACTGCTATTTAGCTGTCAAATGCATTTAAAGGTTTGTTTTATGGTTAGAATAGGTGTCACTGATGGAAAATTCGAATTCCCCTCATGCTGGAGGAGGAATCTAAGTCATGTAATGAAATCTATATATTGAAGAAGATGTGATGCACAAAGGGTTGGAAATTTTTAGAGAAAGACTCATATTGTGCCATTATAGAAGATTATGTTTTTATGAATACAAACTTTGGCTTTACTTCTTAGGACTCAAGAAGAGTTCAATGGTGGCTTGTTTATGTTTGTCCTTATTTCCTTATTTGCAGTAGTATGAATGTATGATACTTAGAATTCATTGGTTATGCTCTAACTTCCTTCATACATTTGTAGACTGTGTTTTCCTTTATGCTACTGATGTACCCTTCATATGTTGAATTCTAGATGCCTTGACTTCCATGTAAAGCTAATTTTATTGCCATACTAAAGCATTTCTTGACTCCATAAGCCCAATGGGTGCTTACTGATCATTTTCAACCATTCATATTTCTTCACTTGTTTCATAGAGTTATCCATCTAATTCATTATCAAAAATCTTTAATCTTGTGAGAGAGCCCTCTCAGGTTGGGGAGGCTAAGCCTCAGCCAAAAGTTGGTTTGAAATAGTTACTCAAGGTCTACCTGATCAACAGCCTAATTAGGGCCAGGTTTTGTGATAACATTTTGGTGCATCTGTCGGGAGCCTGAAGTCTATTCATTCACGAAATTAAGAAGATCAACTTCTGAAGGTAGCAGGAGCTCAGACATTTTTTTTTAGGCTGCAAAACTACCTTGGCAACTCCACACATTGAATAACAAATTGGAAGGTGACTCCACTACTAGAAGATCAATAGCTTGATGAAGTTTCAAGATGAGTTCCACTGCAAGAATGAATGCCAGGTATGCCCCTATGAATCGGTCTCATATCCCTGGTTTTCCAAATCCTATGCCAAAGGTTGATTGGTTAGATGATCTTCCAATATTCAAAGATGAAAAGAAGGACAATGCTGCTCTTCATTTGGTTAGCTTCCATATGCATGTACGCAGTCTTAAGGTTCATTTCCCTGAAGATTGTCTCATGAAGATGCTTATGACCACTTTAGAAGGAAAAGCATGGTCTTGGTATAAAAGCTCGGAAAATGGTTCATTATATTCTCTTGTTGATTTTCACGATGAATTCTATGAGATGTATAAAGAATCTCATCCTTCCTTATTGATGGTCAAAGATTGTTGCCAAAATTCTTTGAGTCTTATTCAGTATTTGGAGGATTGTTATGATGATGATGAATTTATGGATGAAGAAATTTTATAAGCTCTTCATAACAATACATTTCAACACCAAGAAGAAAGTATAACATCCTGTTATCTCAAAATCAGGTCCTAATAGGCTACTGATCAGGTTGACTCTAAGTAACTATTTCAAACCTACTTTAGGCTGAGGCTTAGCCTCCTCAACCTGAGAGGGCTCTCTCAAAAGGGGTTAATGATTTTGATTATAGATAAGATGGCTAACTCTTGTAAAACAACTGTGAGAATATGAATGGTGGAAACACATTTAACAACTATCCATTGGGCTCATGGAGTCAACAACATCTCAATATAACAATGAATTCAACTTTACACAGAAGTCAGGGCATTCAGCATTTAAATATTCAGAACATAAAAACTCATATGGGACCACATAGTTTATGAATGCATACAGGAATTCAGAGCACCTCAAGTGAATTCTGAGTGATTACACATCCATACCACTGCAAGAATTAGGAAAAGAACAACATCACATATTCTAAACATAAAAATCCCTCACGAATCCTGAGAAGTAAAGCCAAACATGTATTACTGAAACAGAGTCTTACATAAGCCAAATACCAGCCTTTTCATACAATTTCCAACCCTGAGTACATTGCTGCTTCAGCTATATATAGAGCTCTTATTCTAACTGATTAAGATTCCTCCTCAAGCATGAGGGGAATTTGAAAACTACTTCTATTACTGACAGCTATTAAACTTTAACTACTTAATAAATACAACAAACTGTTAACTGGAGTTTTTTAGAGATCTAAATCAAATAGGACTCTAAATCCATATTACATGAATAATGGCTTTGATTAAGATAATTCTCTTTCTTTGACATCTGGTTCTCTTTCAGTTTGGCTGAGATGGGTGTTCAATGCTCTACGTTGCTTTTGAATGTTGTATCCTCTTCACTGTTCAGAAAAATAGGAGACTATCCTTGCTTTTCGGTTTTATGGTTTTCAATTCCACATAAGTCGGTCTTTGATCTTTGTTTCCGAAAACATGATGGGTGGTCACATCTATTGATGTGTTGTCCACTATTTTTTAAAGCATGATTTGATGATGTGCTGTCCACTGTCTTTAAAACCAAAAAAACGCATTCAAGCTGTTTGAACCGTGCTTCAACTTCTTATGATATGACAAAATGCAACTTTTGATCCAAACCTTTATTTCCACTTGTCTTAGTCTGATTGGTTGCTGTAACTTCAGATGTCTCCTTGTATGCATTTGTCCTTCAAATTTTTCCCGCTTTTGCTTCAAAACTGGTTGATTTATGTTGAAATCATCACTTTCAGCAGTTTCGTAACGCGCTACGAAACTGCTGAGGTGTTTAAAAAACATTGTTTTTAACCCGAGAATTTTATTAATCAAGCACTTTGTTGCCAAAACTTCCTTTAGACTTTCCAAAAACTGAATGGGCATTTAGGTTTCTTCAGAAAGGTGAGATCAAGCAAACTCATCAAAACTCAAAACAAAATCTTACTTGAAATGTGATTTTATTTAGCAGGTTCTTTAAGCTGGCTTAACTGTGCCTTTAGATCTTCTATTTGTTTCTTCATAACCTTATTCCCAGCTCTCAGTTGCTTATTAATCATCCTGATGTACTTGGCTTCTTTGATTGTCGGCACTGTCCAAGTGTGAAATTGCGTATTACAGTCAACCACCTCTACAGCTGCATTCTCCTCCCATAGGGTTTTAATTTTGTAATAGTTAGCTTGTATGATTGCATGTCTTCTAGCAGCTTTCTTCAGTTTGGCAATCTCATGCTTAGATGATTCCAATTTGCTTTTCAGGTCTGCTATATTGTCTTCTTTGGATGTAATGACTGTTTTGCTTGTGTTCTTCCTTTGCTAGCATTGTGTCTCTTCCCTTGTTTCCTCTGTTCTTGGCAGTGCTTCATGTACTTGCTGAAATCTCCTTGTCATAGGTCTCCTAGGTTTAAAAACAAATTGTTCAGCTTGCTCATCAAATTTAAGCCTTTTTGAGGCTTTGGTTTTCTTTGTACTCTCTTGTTCTGACTGCATCAATTCATCTTGAACTGGTAGGGACTCCTCAAAGTCAATAGCCTGCAATAAATCATTTAGGCTTCCCTTGGAAACTGGACTTTCTTCAACTACTACTGCTTTACCTTTTTCCTTAGCCATCTGGCTTCTTGTTCTTCTCCTTGAGACTACTTTAGATGCGCTTGCTTCAGGTACAGTCTTTTTAACATGAGCCTTTTCCTTAGTTGATTTCTGAGGTGGGTCTTGAATGATGAGTGGCTTCACTTGTTTTCTTGCTTGTAAATTTGGAACTCTCTTAGCTCTTGCTTCTGTTTGGAGCTCTGCTATTGTGAAATCTCTTGTAGGTAGAGGACTGAGGCCAGTCTGGCTTTTGAAGCCGGCCATAAAAATGAATGAATTCCAATCTTTGTCTACCCTTTGGAGCTCATCTAAGACCAGTAGTTTAATCAAACCATGATGAAACAAAGAGGTTTCACAATCCTCTTTCCTCAGTTGTACCTTATCACACATCTTACTCAAACTACGAAAAAGATAAAAAGGTAGGTCAATGGAGACCTTCCCTGTGAAATGCAAAAGGAGCTTAAAATGGTATGAGTAAACCTTGTTATACCTTCCTTCGCAAGTCAAATATTTTTGTATGCAGGTGAGTAAATGAGCATAATATTCTTTGACATAGCTCCTGGGCACTGCCTTACTTAAATCTGCATTTACAAACTCATTCTTTAAAAACTCCTTGCAAGGATTCATGTCAAATTTGAAAATTTTAAACCATTCCTCTTGTCCTCGTGGGATCTCTATCACAGTAGATATTACCTCTGGCGAGACCTGCAATTCTATCATAGCTACCTTTGAATTCAAGCCTGTGAAATTAAGCGCAAATTCTTTGGTTACCTATGCATGTCCTCCTTGTAACTTTTTGAAAAAATTCCAGCACCCGACTTTTTTGAATGCTTTCTCCACCTCTTTATTCCTTACTGTTATATCCAGGCCTTCAGGATCATTCCTTAGACATTTGCTGGATCTGTGCTCTTTTTTCTCCATTGATTTTTTCAAAGATTTGCAAACAATGACTACCAGCTCTGGTTTGAATTGTGATTCAGCTTCTATTTGAATTCTTCCTCGCTTGATTTTCAGCCTCGCTTGATTATCAGCCTCGCTTGATCATACTTGTATTTGAGCTTGAAATCTTGCTGTTTAAAATCTCTCAAGTTGCAATCTTGCAGATTTGTTATTCATGCAAGATTTACAACCATCATAAAGATTTATGCACGGTGGTCTTTCTTGGAAATGATGATTTGTGCGTATCAACAGATCTAGTGGTGGTGATAATGGCAATGAGTGGTGGAATGTGATAAGAGGGGTACATGAACTGACATGAGATGACACGGCCTATGACTCACCTAACGAACTTGAAATTTCGGGAAAGATTCACTACGAAATGTACGAATCCATGATTTCGTAGCGCGATTAGTTTTAAATTTGAATGATGCGCTGCGAAATTTCCTAATAGGGTTTGCACTGCGAAACTGCTAAACTATAAAAGCGCTGTGAAAACACTTTAATAGTATGTATGCGCTGCGAAATTACTAAAAGACTCGGTGACTGACATAAGATGACACGTGGCTATGAAACAGTGGTGAATGGAGGAGAACCAATGGTAGATGAGAATAAACTTGACTTATGACCTCTTAAAACTTCAGACTCTAAGGGAAAAAAAAAATTAAAACAAGCATAGACTAGCACTGACCTTTGTCATCGGGCTAGGATGAAAAGTTACATATATCAGTTCTTTTTAGTTCTAAGTGATAACACATCCCATGAAATGCAACATGCAAATTAGCAGGGGTTTACTTATGAAAACCATGTTACATCCCCTGATATGAATGAGAAGATGCAGCAAACTTACCAGTCTTTTGATCATAAAGAGTATGAAATTGATTGCAAACACCAAGAAGAAGTACTGGAAGATAGCTTTTATAACCCTCAAGCAAAGGAAAAGGTTGTTCATTTTTGTAATTCCTTGCAGCAGCTTACATCAAAGAGTGATCATAATAATGAGGAAAATTACATTGTTTGTGGGAATCATTTAGAAAAGCAGTTGGATAGCATATCAAATAAAGGTTGTGTGACTAAATATCAGTTGTTAAAAGTAACAGGATGCTATGAGAATCATCAAACTAACCATGTGTTGTTTGACCCTATAGCTAACTACATGGAAAAGATTTACTGTTCAGGCTTCAAGTTATATTTTCATCTTGAAGAATAGTTATACCTCATGCTTCCTTGGTTATTTCAGTATCTAGTTTATTTTTGCTTCAAGTATAGTCAAGAGATTCAAGTGTCAGATCAGATCGATGACTGGCTTCATTGGAAGTTTCATGTTCCTTAAGCTACAAGTGGAGATTGCAGCTGATAGGGTAGGTAGATGCAAAGAAGCTCAGGGTAGGTTGACTGAGCATTTATTTCAGTAGGTGCAGTTTGAATTCTTCTTGCAAAAAATCATTAAAGGCTTGAGGAGCAGATTGGGCAGAAGTTCAAAGTTTTATTCTAGAGAATGGATAGCAGCATTGGAGCCACAAATTCTTAGTGTACCACAGGGGCACACTATCCCAAGTGGAGCCACTGTTATCACTTAAGAAATGATTTCTCAATTCATAGAATCAGTTCTATTCCAAAGGATTGGTGTTAGTCTTGGTCTAGTCTTTCCATGGTTGCTTTAGTGTCTAAGATCTAGAAAAGAGTCTTGTTGGTATGGTCAAATAGGGTCAACACTCCATTCTTGCCCATCACTGGTCCCACATCACACATTATTTCCATGT
>APFE031286817.1:0-21348 GCA_000404065.3 Pinus taeda
CAAGTAAAATTGATGGTTCTGTCTTTTGTTACTATTCAACTCGCGAGAGAGCATTAGTGCTTTCATGTGAGAGTTCTATGGATTCAGAAGAATCGTGATTAATAATCAAAGAAAGAGGAATCTACTCTAAGAGAAATCTTGTCTACTGTAATAAGGAAAATGACTTAAATCCTATGCTAAAAAAACTCCATTCGATAACTAACTGCTGAGAAACTATGCTTTACAAGAATGCCAAGGTAACATGTATGAAATGCTACTATCCTAACCATGGAAGTATGAACCCTAATCACTTTTGATGATATGGCAGGAGGATTATGGATGTTGGAGAATGGTTGGGAGTTTTGGGAGACCCTGAGGTACCCTTGTGTTGCTTCCTACAATTTTCACTCAATTTTGGCCTTAAAAGAGTCCACTATAGGAAAACCTACTAGATGTACTAAAAACCTACATGATTCGCTCTATTTCTACACGATATAGCAGAGAGGATAATGATTGGTTCTAGATGTGATTGAAGGCTTAGGGAAGGAGGCTTATAGGTGGAATGGAGTGAGAAAATTCCTAGGGTCACTTAGAACTCAAAACCAAGGTTAGGAGATGGTTTTGTTTGCTCATCATGCTTGGAGGAGTTTCTATGTAAAATGATGAAATTGGTGAAGTTCTTTGTGGAAGCAAGGAATGATTATGGATGCATGAAGTTGAAAGGTGGTTTTTTCCTATGGTATATATCTCTAGTTATGAAACACTTTCTCTACATGAAACATTGTTATTTTCCAAGAAATCATGTAAACAAGAAGAATTATAATAAGCTAGAAAAAGAAAGTTTAATTAGCTAACTCTCTACTTCATGCATGAGGAAAATTTCAGAATGAAATGGAATCATTGATGATATATATTGTAATACTAAAGATGGAAGAGATGATAGTTAATTCCTACACTTTCAAACTTATCAAATTCTAGTTCAAGTACAGTAAATCCTAAATGTTATGAGAAAATAGAAATCTATCTTTTTAGCGTTGCATAGGGGTCCTTTCCTCAAATCATGATCCACGAAGGAAGAGGTGAGGCCAAGACACCTACTAGAATATTTGTGATTCTTGTTTCCCCTTGTAACCTGCTACTGAAGTAGAGCACAAATGGAAGCAAAGTAATAAAAATTAATAAAATCTACATTTCCTGCAATGAAATACTTCTAAGGACAGTTTAATCATGGATCTATGAAACCAATCTAAGCATACATATATAAGAAGAGTAGCGTTTCCTTCTAGGGTTGGACCCTAACCAAAGAGCTTCATCCCTCTGAGTCAAATGAATAATCAATCATAAAAAATCTCATTCTCATTAACAAAACAGAAAATTCCATAGCAATTTCTTCCACAAGTCTGGAGCTAAAAAATAACCAGTGTTTTTACAACAAAAAATTGAATCCTAATGAGGCTCTAGGCCTATTTTCTATACAATTGAAGTCCAAAATGACTTCCTTAAATCTAGGGAGGCCCGACTCCCAAACTCGAGATCAACTAAGTCTTTGACTATCACCTACTCGGCTGCCTTTTGATCTTCATGAATTGGCTGCTTGTACTCTAAGTTGGTGTGATTAAGAGAGGAATATTTGGATTAGGGAGGAGTAAATGAGGAGGATTTACCTCCCACAAGCACTCTCCCTTGTCCCATTCAAGTTACAAACCTTAATCTGCCAAAATTCCTCGATTTACTCTTCCAAACCTAGATTCAATGCATATTAGGCTACTAGGCATAATACCCCACTTTAACTCATGTCATTAAACAAAATATAATCCAAACATGTAATAAATTGTGAGAAGAGTTTATTTGACTAAGCTAGGAGTTCAATTAAGGTACATATAGTTACCCAATGATGAGGCTAATCATGACCCCCCTATTTAATCAATTGAACTCTTTAGAATTATTTTCATTTTCTTCTAGGATATTCAATACACAACTCCTTTATTTCTTTTGGAAAAATAGGATTTCCTTTAAAGGTTGAGGCAATGGAATTTTGACCCAAATATTTTCCAATTCATCTAAAATGTTATAATCACGTAAAACTATTTTCTTATCTATACCTTCATCAATTTGTAATTCTTCAAAAAAGGAGGATTTTGCAAGGAAATATATCATTGCTTACCTATACGAATTGTAGGAAACATATCATCGCTTAGCCTTAATTTCCTTAGTTTGAGTGCACTTATCGAGATAGTTAATGCACATAATGATATACTTCTTTTTCTTGGATGGAGCGTCAATAGTTCCAACGAATTCCGTGCCCCACTTTTCAAATGGCTCAAAAATCATTTCAGGTTGGAAAGGCATTTCATCTCTTGGAGTACACTTTCCCACCCTTTGGCAGCAATCACATTTTAGGAAAAATCTATGCCAAAGCATTTAGGAGTACTTAGAATTCAGAAAGATGGCTATAATGTTGTGTACCTCTCCAACGTATTGATTTGTACTCCTCAAGTATTTGACAGGTATGCACCACAATCTCCATTAACAAGTGATGTTGTTCAAGCCCAAAATGGTGGATGATACTTATGTATAGGTACAATACCTCGAGAACATAGGTCTGAAAAGAGCACAATCTAGTGGATCAAAGAAAAAAGAGAGACGAGACACTTCTAAGGATGGGAAGAAGAAACAAAATGGGGCAAAGGATAAAAATATGGTAGCCACAACACATTAGTGCAAAAATCCTAGTAACCACTACAACGTTGATGGTGATACAGAGCAGAGGTTTTGGAAGTTGCATTGAGAGCTAAACTCAAAGAACATGAGGAAAGATAATAATAAGAAGAATATCATCGCCATTAATTAACATAACCAAGTTGAAAAAAGCTTACACATGGATGAGAAGATCGCCTATACATTAGCTCAAAAGGAGGTGAATCTGGGTATCCTTTAACAACACGAAGAGAAAGAAATGACCAAACTCTTTCATGTAAAGATACAGGTCAACAAGATGAAGATTGATGCTCTGTTTCAGTAAGGATTGTAGGAAAATCTCATTGCAGCAGATCTAGACAAGATGTTAGGGATGGAGTGATCATCCGAACCCATATCCAATGGGATGGGTACATAAGGATGCAAAGCTTAAGGTAAAAAATTAGTGTAAACTTACATTTGTTATGAGTGTTTATTTTATTGATGAGGTAGATCTGTATGTGGTTCCCCTTGATGTATGTGGAGTTGTGTTTTGCAGTCCACACATGTACATGTCTCGTGCTATATTCATGACGAGAGCTAACTAGTAACATCTCATCAAGGATGAAATATCGTTCATCATCAATGTGCATAAATAAAAGTAAAAATTTTCAAACGGACGTGGCAACAAAGCTAATAAATTGATTAGTTCGAGCAAGAAGTATTTTTTATTTCTTTTAAGAGAAAATTAGTCTATAGATGAGCCAATAAGTGGTAAGGCATCCTTAGAGGGGTGTACTAAGAAAAAGAAAACAACAATTGGGGGAGTTGTTATAGGAATACAAGGATGTATTCCTAAAGCGTAAAGGGATACATCCTAAGAGAGAAGTGGAGCATGGGATCTAGCTATTTTCACACTCCCCATTGCCAAATATTGGGTTGTACATGAAGTATGCTATAGAAACAACTGAGGTGAAGAAATAGTTACAAAAACTATTGGAACATGGAGTCATTTGATTGAGTACATCACCATTTGGGTCACCCATCATCATTGTGCCAAAGAACAATGGGACCTCACACATTTGTAAAGATTATAGGGCATTGAATAAAATCATGCTCAATAAGAGATACCCCATGCCCGAGATAGACGATGTGCTAGATCAGTTGCAACAAACAAATTATTTCACTAAGCTAGACTCAAGGTCTTGATATCACCAGATTCTAGTCAAAGAAGAAGATACATGGAAGAGCAGCTTTGTATGAGTTGTTAGTTATGCCATTCATCCTCTATAATGCAACAACTAAATTTATGACATTAATGAATGATGTATTATGCCATTTTATAGATTCATTTGTTATTGTCTATTTGGATGATATAATGGTATATAGTCCTACATGGGAGGAGAATAATTCACATTTGATGGAGGTGCTCAAAATATTGAAGAAGCAAAAGGTGCTAGAAAATCTCAAGAAGTGTGAGTTTGCACAAGAGTCCTTGATGTATTTGGGATTTGTGATTGGTGGAGGAGAATTGAAGATAGATCCTTCAAATATGGAGGTCATCATGAAATGGTTGGTGACTAAAAAAGTTACTAAGGTTATGAGTTTCGTTGGAGCACCACAATACTTGAGGAGATTCATACCCTTGCTTTCAGGATTATCAACACCACTCCATGCTATAAAAAAAAGTGGCAAGAGTTTCTAGTGGCGAAAAGGTTAGTAGGAGGGTTTTGATGAGTTAAAGAAGAAGATAAGTGAAGCACTATTTCTTGCATTAGAAAACTTGCAATGGCCCTTTGAACTGGAGACATATTTGACTAGTTATGTTACGGGAGTTGTCTTTATGCGAGTAGGAAGGCCTATTTTCTACCATTCTAAATCATTTCTTCTAGGAGTTCTTAACTACCCTACCTATGAGAAGGAGCTCTATGCCATGGTGCAAGGTGTGAAGAAGTGGAAGAACTATGTAATAGCAAAGGAGATAATAATCCACACATGTCACAAGTCGTTAGAGTAACTTTAAACCCATAATAAGCTACAACACAGTAGGCACTACAAGTGGAAGGGGTTTTTGCAGCAATTTAATTTGGTGATTAAGTATAAGAAGGGAAACACAAACAAGTTGTCCAACATGTTATCAAGGCCACCAACATCAAAGATTATAGCTTTAGGGACTCTTATGCACATGGATCCATTAACAGATGATGCATACACAGAGGAATATTTAGAAGATGATGGTTTAATAGGTCATGAGAGTAGCAAACAACTCATCCATTTGATATTCTATAAATGAGACATGTTGTTAATGTAATACATTTTTGCATTAAATCTCATGCGTAGAGATCTCAAGACCTTTTGAACAATGATATATTTTTTCAAAACTTCACACACTCCTCGAATCATATTGGTAACTTCATCAATTGTGATAAATTATTCTTCCACGTTTTCTTCTCTATGTATTTTTGAGATTTCAAAACTCATTTTTAAGGTTTGATGTTTTTCATTTCTAACTCTATCATCTCGTTCATGACTTTGATTGAGATTGACCCATACTTATGAGTTTCATTGGAGCACCACAATACTTGAGGAGATTCATACCCTCGTTTTCAAGATTATCAACACCACTCCACGCCATAAAAACAAGTGGCAAGAGTTTCTAGTGGGGAAAAGGGTAGTAGAAGGGTTTTGATGAGTTAAAGAAGAAGATAAGTGAAGCACTATTTCTCGCATTACCAAACTTGAAATGGCCCTTTGAACTGGAGACATATTTGACTAGTTATGTTATGGGAGTTGTCTTGATGCAAGTAGGAAGGTCTATTTTCTACCATTCTAAATTATTTCTTCGAGGAGTTCTTAACTACCCTACCTATGAGAAGGAGCTCTATGCCATGGTGAAATGTGTTAAGAAATGGAAGAACTATCTAATAGGAAAGGATATAATAATCCACACACGTCACGAGTTGTTACAGTAACTTTAGGCCCATAATAAGCTACAACAGAGGAGGCAATACAAGTGGAAGGGGTTTTTGTGGCAATTTAATTTGGTGATTAAGTATAAGAAGGGAAACACAAACAAGTTGGCCAACATGTTATCAAGGCCACCAACATCAAAGATTATAGCTTTAGGGACTCTTATGCACAAGGATCCATTCCCACATGATGCATACACAGAGGAATATTTAGAAGATGATGGTTTAATAGGTCATGAGAGTACCAAACAACTCATCCATTTGATATTCTATAAATGAGACATGTTTTTAATGTCATACATTTTTGCATTAAATCTCATGCTTAGAGATCTCAAGACCTTTTGAACAATGATATATTTTTTCAAAACTTCACACACTCCTCGAATCATAAAGGTACCTTCATCAATTCTGAGAAATTATTCTTCCACGCTTTCTTCTCTATGTATTTTTAAGATTTCAAAACTCATTTTCAAGGTTTGATGTTTTTCATTTCTAACTTTATCATCTTCTTCATGACTTTGATTGAGATTGACCCATACTTCATTAGAAGACTTCTAGTACATAATTTTTATGATTTGAAACTCACTAGCACAAAGAGAATGAAAGTCTTGGTTTTAGCATTATTTCCACATAGGCTTTTTAGTGTGATGGACATTAGGGACATCATAATCTACTAGAATAAAACTGTAAACATCTACTCCTAGGGACATAAGATAAGCTTCCAACTCAACTTTCAATAAGGCATAGTTTGTACCATGAAAGACTGGTATCATGCTTGGGTAGGTACCTTGACTCTCTTACCTAGACATATTCTTCATGAATCTAGCTTTGAGTGGTTAGAATGTTCATGAAGAACGTTTCTCTAACAACAATTAGAATGTTCATGAAGAACGTTTCTCTAACAACAATTATTGTAATAAGGAATTAATGAGAGGAGCGGTGAATCATTAATAGTTGCATTCATAAAAAGTGCAAACCTTCAATTATTTTCACTATTATTAGTGATTTGAGAGAGCATTCATACTACAATAAACATGAATAGAAATATAAGACATTCAAATACTAGAAATGAACAACATACACGCAAAATGACACAGGTATTTTTATGTAAAAATGAGTCTGAGAAAGCCACTAATATGTTTTTTATTATGATGTAATTTAATCACCCGCTTATTTGCATGAATTTTTTGTGAGCACCCATTCCCAGGAGGCCCCAATACCCTTCAAATAGAAAGATACAAATTTCCAAGAGGCACCAACCTCTTATGAATGTAGGAAACTACCTTCTCTAGTCATTGTTCTTCCTTTCATACAATTTTCAAATTGAAAATAGAGGATAATACATTTGGACAAAAACATAAATATTGTATATTGAAGTACCAACTCCTTTCATTCATCTCTATAACTCTCCTTTGAAGCCGGATTGTCGTTGCTCAACTACCTCTACTCACCACCATATTCTTCACTCTCTCTCTTACACACTCACAATGCTGAAACAATTAAAATCACATAAATTCTATTTTTACTTTGTTTAATTACTCAATACATTGTTGCTCCTCTGTAGCACTAGCAATGCATGGCTTGCCATACTATATTCAGACATGGGAGAAGAGTTAATGCAAAAAAAGGGTTGTGGATTGTTTTATATGTTGAGAATTAAGTCAGATTCAAGCTATTGAATCAAATAGCTTCTCCATTAATAACTACATGTACTCACAACATGGCTCTTTGTTTTTTCTCTTCAAGGGGCATAGGAGAACAGGAGAATAATACCACAAATACTCATTTTCATTTAACTCATGATAGCCTTCAATAAAGATGAGGGGTGACCAATAGTGCTTCACAAAGGTCTTCATTAAATTTCTCATGTGCGTCATGGTCCTTCAATACCTTGAATGAGTGCTCTTAGCAATTGTATTTACTTCCATTCTTAATTCCCATATGTCAATTCATTTATCTAAATCCTAAAGGCTTTCCATTAGCACCATTATCAGTTTTGTGGATTTTTCCCTTTAGCTCGCCTTAGTTGTTTTAATGTAATGAGACCACATGTTGTGAGCACTCGGTAGGCCTTTAGGTGCCAAGGCCCTAAATTTTAAACCCTTCATCAGCCAAGTTACTCTCTTAATGCATCTCCGCCATTGGTATCATTTCTACGAGAAATGAAAAAGGCTTGGCACTAAGGTGAGAGCTCACAAGCCCAACACTTTTATCTTGACACTTCCTTAAACTCCATAAAGAAATTATTGCAAGCTCCTCTTACAGAGATCATATGTCACCTAGGGCCTACGATGTTATCATTAGCAATTAAGAGACTATGGGAGGATGAGATGTTTTACTGATGTGTCTTTTCGCTTACTTCCTAGCACATTCAATTTGAGCACAATTAACAAACTTGCTGGCTCTTCAGAGTAGGCTTACCAATCCCATGGGGTGCTCCTTTGGCACTCCCCGTCATAGACTTCATATTATGGCTTAAGTGATAATATTTGTTGCATATCATCTCAATGTTAGGATGGTTGACATCAAATGCCAACATTCCAAGTGCCACCAAAGTTTCAGACAATATCAATTGTCCAACATCCGTAGGATAGCTAGAAAGGATATGCAAATAAGAAGATAATGCATAATGCAAAAAAGTGGGAGAACATGTATACATGCAAGTAAAACCAAAAACTAGTGCATTTAGATTAGGAACTTGTGCTAAATTGGTGCCAAGGTTTTGTCCACAATTAGAGATATTAAATGGAGTTGCCTTGGTGGCCTACCTCCTTGTGCTACCAAGCCATATGAAAGTGAATATTGTTTCACATGTCTCTTTATTGAAAATGTATGTCCATGATGGTTTTCACCAAATTGATTAAAATTTTCTGCAAGTGGAGCCAAGACAAGAGTTGTAGGTTGAGCCACTACAAGTATTAGATCATAGAGAAATTATGCTAGAGTCATTACCTACATTAAACTGCAATGGAAGCACTTCTCGTAGGAGGAGGCCACCTAAGAGATGGAGGGTAAAATTCTTACTCTTAATATTAAGATAAATATATTAATGTCCCTAAAAGGTACTCTCCAAGTGAGTATAGTAGATTTGTTGCAATGTAATGTTTATTTTGACTAAGCCAAATTACATAAAAATAAAATAAAAATAACCCTATAAAAATAAAATAATAATCAACAATGACCCATGGTATTGAGAAGTCATGGTATTCCTGTGGAATATAATCTATTTAAAAGTGTAAATTAAACAAGCTTTCTCTTTGGATGTCAATAAATTCCATCCCTTTGAGTAGGTGATAGCTCCATCATTAAGATTGATCTAGGTTGATTTAATTTGCCCCTTTAAACAAATTGTATTCCGTACCTTCAGACATTATTATATTTATTAATATTATTTTTATTTTATTTTGACCTAATTTAAAACTTTACATTATGTCACATTACTCTTGTTATTTAACTTTTTTATTTGTTTATTTTTTTATGTAATTTAGAGGCAAAAATATCAAACATTACCTATCTATTGTGCTAAAAAAGAGCGTCTCTCCACACCATTATTAATAATATAATATATTATTAATATCAATAATTATTATATTTATTCATATTCATTTTATAGTTTAATAACTTATTAAAAAAATTGATTTTTATTATTTAATAATTTTTTATTCATCATTTACAGTAAATTATAAATTTTAATAAATAGTAAAATATAAAATATAAATAAATAAATTCAAATTAATATTTCATTATTAATAATTTATTCATAATTATAATTAAAAAAAAAAACAACCTATTCATAGAATTATGATGAGATAATTTTTAGTGAGGAGAACCATCCAAATTTACAAAATAGAATCCTAAAATAACTAACAATATGAAAAAAGTTGGAAGTATCCAATCACTCAATATTATATATTGGTAGAAAATAAATTATTGAAAAAACATAAAATCAAGAAGATGGATTATTGTATATTGGTAGAAAATAATTTATTGAAAAAACATAAAATCAAGAAGATGGATTATTAGTGATTAAGAAGTACAAATTCCATGAATAACACTAAAAAAAATGAAAAAACCCCTTGGTCTATGCTTATACAACAAAATAGAACAAAACACTCAGTCTTGTTTCCATAAGAGATTTCTCACATTCATTGCCATAAAATAAAAATGAATCCTTACACTCTTTACTAGTTGCTATGATTTCTGACCTCATTACCATAGAGATTTCTTTCATGAAATAAAATAAGACGGTCACCCTAGTTGCTCTAAAAGTATGAAAACAAGATCCTCACCCTAATTGCTAGTTTCTATAAAAATATCCAGCAATGTAACAAAATCCTCTTGTAAATTTCTACAACAAGACCCTGGCTACTAGAAAAATTTGTGGAATGCCTAAAATTAATGAAACCCCATATTGTTAGAATGAACAAGGTTCTTTCTATAATTTTTTTCTAGGTGCCCTGGAATATTATATATCCTTTCAAGAAAACTTTTATTGAATCCTTTTTTTCCAAATGTTCTATATAAAGTAAAAAAAAAAAAAAAAAACTAATCATTGTAGAAGTAACACTATATGTATGAAATAGAAAGTATTGCTAATTTGTTTTTTTTTTAATATAGAAGTAACCTATAGTAATAACAATTTAAAATAGAAAAGGTTAGATTGTAATAAATGAAGGAACCTGAAATTCTAATAAATGAAGGAATATGGCATGTTTTGTTAGTAACCAACTCAGAAACATTAGCATATTTTCAACTTAAATCAAGCAAGGACACCTCCCTCATACTGAACTTCTTTATAACGAAATAAATTTGAAATAAAAGGTGATGAGTTTCTCATGGTATTTCCTAAACTTTTTTATATACCAAACATATCAAAAAACTATATCACCATAATACATGTGGGATAATGTAATTCCACCTTGTTATATAATAAATGTTTTAAATGGCATTTACACCATGATGAATGTGGGATATACCTATTTGACATAAAATTAAAGTTTGTTCTCACCAAATATATACACAATTAATTTCCAAAGGAGCACGTTAGAATTCTATATGCGCATTCAAAATAAGCTTAATTATATATTTTTATAAAAATTGACACATTATGTCCAAGCATGGAGGCATCAAAATCATTCCCTTATACAAAATGATGTTAGTGAGACTAACTAATAACTACTGCCTTTACCAATATGAATTACATATCCAAAGGTTAGCCTTCTTTTTTTTCTTCCATTAATAGCTCAATTATTCTCACATATTCGACTATTTCTTATTATTGGGGACTAGAAAAACCAACGACATTGTGATAAAAATATTCCAAGAATTCATTTATATTGCCAAAAAAATAATAGTTTCTATTTCAAGTCAACAAAACTAACCATAGATGATAGTGTAAGTGTGAGAGTGTTAGAGTGACATAAAGGACAAGGGGGTTGGTGACATTTTGTTGGTTGGTGATTAGAAGAGAATTAAACATCACTCATGAACTAGTTGCCCCCTTTGATGGTAACATCAATTTCATATTTGGGTGGGTTTGATTGGGTATTTTCTCCATCCGTTTTGGGAATTTTTGAATTATGCCACAAAATCTAAATGAAAGTTCTAATAAATTATGAAATGTAGTAATCTATTCACAAATGGGTCTATATTCCTAGATATATTACCAAAACTATCTCACTATGAACAATATGTAAGAAGGAATCATGATATGGATAACAGGTTGGTAGAATGGGTTTCTTGAATACAATTATAAATTGACCAAGCTATAAAATTTACTATGTTCATATGGAAAATAGACGATAATAGGGAATTAATGGTTACCTAATGCAAATGGTTATGTATTTTATCATGGTGATGATTCCTTTTTCCAACTCACTTGTGTGTACTTAACAATCCTACCTCTTGTTGCAATATTGTTTAACCAACTTCTCTCTCCTTTGGATTGTATCTTCTCTACATGTTCTAGAAATAAATAAAAACACACACAAACACACATAATATGAAAGGAACTAAGTGATGATGTTGCAATGAAGAACTTGAGTTAAGAATAGTCTTGGCTCCTTCTATATGAGTGGTCATGACATTTTTATCCCCTTCTTCCTATTTACTCTTAATTAATGTATATTTAATTTTTATAGATAAGGTTGCCCTCCCCTCAAGAAAATAATTTTCTTAAAATCATAGGTAACAGTGGATGCTGTTGACTAAAATGTTCACCTTTAATGGATTAATAAAAAATAATTCTCTAACACAATAAACAAATTAAATTGAGGATTTCTTACCTGGAAAAGTGAACCACTCTCTTGGAATAAAATATTAACTCCTCCCTTTGGAATAAAATAGTAGGTCTAGAATTAAGGGAATTGACTCTAAAAAATAATTCTCTAAAGCATTAATTAAATTAAATTGAGAATGTCTTACTTGTAAAATTGAACCCCTATGTTGGAAAAAAATAATAACTCCTCTCTTGGAATAAAATAGTAGCTCTATAATTAAGGGAATCTAACTCTCCCTCACTAATTCAATGTATTGAAAGAGCATAAGTCATTCTCATTAAATTCACTTGTAACTCCCTCATTCAATTCTATTTGTAACTCTCACTCTCCCAAATTTTAATTGTAACCCCTTAAGATAAGCCTACCTTTCTGAGCTCCACTTCTTCTCAAGTAACTCCTACCTCAAGGAATTTGATTCTCCTATTATTGGGTGAAGGAATAAATTCATTTTGTAACTCCTCTCCTTCTCGTCTATTTAATAAAGAAAAAAGTGAACCACATGATATATAAGAGAGGGGGGAGATCTTCAAGTGAAAGGCATGTGCACTTCAACATCAAGTAGATGAGACATTGGTGACTTTATGCAATATTAAGGTGTGTCTACTCTACTCAACAATTGAAGTAATACAATAGCAGAAGAATTCTTCAGGTTTTCCCCCTTAGGCGTTTTTCCGCGGTAATTGGAATGAAATATAATTGTGTCATATTTGTTCTTCGTGCTCTTCATATGATCCTTAACTTTATGTTCTATATATAATCATTGATTTGAAATGTTTTAAAGAAGAAATCCACATTTTATGTAATTGTAACATTGAACATTCAATTTTCACCGAAGCACATTTAGTTTTTTACAAATTACATTCAAATTAATGCAAAGTACATTCTATTATATTTAGTTTTTTGAAAAGTAAATTTACTACTATTCACTTTTCTGCAAAGTACATTCAATTTTTTCCATAGGACTTTCAATTTTTTCCATAGAGATTTCATATTTTAACATAGTATATAGCATAAGGAGTTATGTATTTTTGTCCCAATACAACAGCTATGGTTGTATTTGAAGCATCATTAGAAATATGAGGTGGACTGGACAAAGTTTTCCCTCTTGAAATTGGTGATTCGGAATTTACGTTTCAACAATTCAAAAGCCTTTTTGACAAATATAACTCTAATGAAATTGACAATCTTTAGTGAGTAATTTTAAAAGTGGTGAAGCAATCTTTGTGAAGTTTTCTATAAAACTTCTATATTAACTTGTGAATCTAACAAAACTTCTAACATATCTTTAACATGTTGCTACTGAAATTTTAGAGATAACCTCAACCTTTAATGAATATGCTTTGATTCGAACACCTGAAATATAGTGACCCAAAAAAATTCCTTTGCTAAAAATCAAAATGATTTTTTAATGACTTAATGAAATATTAACTTCCTTACATATAATAATGAAATTTCCCAAATTCTCCATATCCCCTACAAAATTATTCCCATAAAGAGTAAAATCATCCATATAAGCTTCTACAAAATCATCGATCAAGTGAGAAAAGATACCTAATACTGCTCTATGAAGTGTAATAGGGGAATTATGAAAAACAAAAGGGCATTCCATGTAAGCATACATACACTATGGACAAGTAAAAGTTATCTTATATTAGTCTTCTTATGCAAGTTGAATGTGATTGTATGTGATGAAACCATCAAGAAAAGAGAAATTCCTCTTCCCTTCTAATCTATTTAATACTTGATCATTAAATGGTAATGAGAAATGATCTTTAGAGTTTATTTATTTAATTATCCATAATCTATGCATACTCTCCACTTTTAAGTTTTCTTAGGCACACTAAGTAAGGTGAAACCCATTGGATATCTCAAATTAGGTAAATAAAATTCACATTGAGAAATTTTTGTAAATCATCTTTAACAATCTCCCTCATATTATGATTCATCATTCCTTGAGCTTGTCCTACAAGTTTGACACTCTCTTGTATGTAAATTTTACACATACATATATTTGAATTAATTCCTTTCATGTCAATATATTCTCATGCAAATATAGAGGATTGTTTTTGAAGCATGTTTATTAACTATTTCTTTTGAAATTCCTCGAAGTTATTGTTAATGTTTAATGTTTTAAGTGGATAAATTTCTATAAGAGAATTCCCAAAATTTTCCATTGAGTTTAATAACCTTTTAGATTGTGAAGATGAAAAGTATTCAATATTGAATTCGTCTTGAAAGACTTGCTTTAATATGTGCACACAATAATTTTGTTCATAATATGATGAAATATAATGATTATTCATTAAATTCACTAATTAATCTTCCTCATAATTTTGTGAGATAGTTAAAAATAGTTTAATATCTTCGTTATTTCCATCATCTCCTTCAATTCATTTCCCATTCTATATTTCAATTATTTTTCTTAGTTGCACATATGCTATGAACATTTTAGTGGTATTTCCACTCGAAGTGAACATATCACTAGACCTACAACTTATAAATGCATCAATATTAGCTAACCTTAGCCTACCAAGAATCACGGATGTAATCATATATTAGTTTTTGGAGTTAGTATCATAAAATAAATAGGATACTCCCATGGATATAGTAGTAATTATACATATTCTAATATACCCTTACATATGAGAACATCTATATCTTCTAATTCCAATAAAGTAGGGTTATATTGAATATTAGTTAATTTCACCTTATCCATCTTATTATTTTGAAATAATGTTTATATTTGCACATAATACAATCAAGTGTTTGGAATTTCAATTCCATTGGTATGCACCTTTACAATTGGATTAAGGGGATCTAAGTATTTTTCAATGTTTTGTTTTGCATCATAATGCTTTCAATATTTCTGTTCAATTGCACTCTTTAGAATTATTTTCATTTTCTTCTAGGATTTTCAATACACAACTCCTTTATTTCTTTCGGAAAAATAGGGATTTGTTTTCAAGGTTGAGGCAATGGAACTTGATCCAAATATTTTCAAATTCATCTAACATGTTATAATCACATAAAACTATTTTCTTATCTATACCTTCATCAATTGTAATCTCTTCAAAAAGGGAGGATTTTGTAATGAAATAGATCATTGTTCAGCTATACGAATTGTAGGAATTGATTTTATTTTGTTTTCATCTATTTGTGTATGAATATATTCCTTCTAAGGATTAATTCCTTGTTGAGGATTTTCCTCCTCTTCAAGAGATTTATCCTCTTTATATTCTTGAATGACAACAAGGGGTATTTTATTAGATATAAATTGAGGAGATCTAACTTGGACATCATTTAAATATAGAAGAGCTATTATATAAGCTTGAAAAATTTGGGCTTGGATATTATAAATTGATTGTTAAGGCACATTATTAATGGGATTAGAGAGTAGATAAGAAGGTAATTCGTTTAATTGAGGAAATGAAGTACATGGTAATTGAAAGGGTTGACTTGTAGTCAATTGAGGTTGGAATTATGGATGGGCACATTTTGGAGGTTTGGGTGCAGAATAATGTTGAGGTTGATATTGAGGATATTGTTGGAAATATTGAGGTTAGTGAATGTTTCTACCATAAGAACGTTGCAATCCCTTTCACGAGGATGAGTTTTGTGGCTCACGTGGCCAAGTTTTCCATAGTAGGGTGGTGCTTTACTCACTTTGTGGTTGTGCATAACAAGGAATTTCTCCATTAGGATATTGTGCCATACCTATTTGAAAAGGCTCCTAAGGTCTTCTATGAACAACATAACAAGGTTGTTTTGTTTGACTTGTCCCAACTTCTTTTTGGAAAATAAACATGAGTCTTGATATTAAAGGGAAGTCCTATGTAGCATGAACCTCTCCACATATAAAAAAAAAATATTATTGTCAAGAGAACATTCTCATAATGAATGTTTCTTCCTACATCTAGGATAGAAATTAGAAAAAGTAACATTTTCACCTTTTTTCTTGTTTTGTACTCTTAACATATCAATTTGTTCACTATTCTTCAGGACCACATGGTTGAGGGCTCATATGGATTTTCTACCCTATCTAATGAGCCTTTGGGATGTAGGTCAAGGTATCTTCATCATCAAAGGGCAAGAACTAGAACTAGAGGAGATGGGCATCTCTTTCATCACTCGATTATCGTGCCAAAGAGAAGCAATTCAAGTCTTTGGATCTCCCTAAGGAGTTCAGAGTACCAGGAGTCTAGTTCAGAGATACTGTCGTGGCGCCGAGATAACCAACGGAGGAAAGGTGAAGATTGCAACAATCAGCAACAACCTCATTCTTAGAATAATTTTGTTCACCATGGCACGCTTATCTAGAACATAATATGTGCATGAGGCTACCAAGTCTCAATTCTTGTATGTTATCTTATGTTTGACCCCCACCATCTTCAAATAGTGTAGAGGCCTCTAGGCGAACATGAAGCAACAACTGACCAAGGGTAAGCACAAACACTTGAAGCAATTCGGGTCTAGTTCTATACTGGTCACCTTCACGTTGGAGCGAGTGCCCCTCTTTTACTATCAGTGGGCATAAGTACCACATCCTACCCCACGAGATCTGATGCTCCTGAGATGGAGCCAACTCATGCCTCGAGGAGGCATAGGTCAACATATGCATCATACACCACATTTATTCAGTTGGCTTGAATGCTAACAGCTTGTGGTAGGTGGCTATGCTTAGTCTGACACAAATTTTAGAGGGGATCAAGATTTGCCTCTACCACTAGGTGAACAGTGGACCGACCGAGGTAAAAACTTGTTTTTTGTTTTTTTCAACTTTCATGACATTTATAAAAGTGTAAGATAAGACATAACTTATGATAAATGTACAAATGTGGGACTAGAGAGACTATGAGATTTGTTCCTAATAATACGGTGAGCTGCCCATACGATAGTGGCTAAAGACTACGAGGAAGGGGCTCACCCCTTAGGAAATATGGAGTGCAATCTAGAGGAAATCACTCAAGGGGTTCCAAATTATGCCACTATCAACAATGTTCCACTAGATTGGCATAGACATACTCTCAGAGACTTTGTGAGACTACGTCGATTGCTAGGCCAAGTGATTAGAGCGGTCTCGTGCTATCATGAGCACCATGCAGTTTTGATAGTTTATCTACTGTTTTACACATTTTTTAGGGTTTTAAAGCCAAATGTTTGAGAACACTCTATTTTTTGACATTTTGTTGTAAACATTGAGGAAGATGTGATATATATATATATGCAATTTTTATTTCTACTTATGCATTTATAACATGATTCAATTTTTACAAATGACGTAAATGTCTATCAAGGACAAAATTTGCCAATTTATCACTTAATGTATTTAAATTATGTGGAATATGTTGATATGTAATGTAATCAAAATTTATTTCCAGCAATGTAACACATAGATACATATGCAATATTTATGGATTTCTTACTAAGTAATGATTGCTTAATTGTAACACAACTTGTTGTGAATCCAACTTGACAACTATATCCCTAATTCAAAGAGAAACTGCTTCTCACAAGAGTTCAAAAACTCCACTTTATTCAAAAATATTATTGGTTCTTCAAAAAAGCAAGATACCTTGTAAGTTAATGAGCTCATCATTAGGGTCATAGAGTACCCATGTTGTGGAAGAGAAGTTATGCGTGGTACAATAAGCACCATCAACAAAACCAATGTAATGACTTGATGACATATCCAAACTGTGATTGCAAAGAAAAAAATAGATGGTTATGGAAAGGGTTCTTTTAGGACAGCGAGAGTCTCTTTCAGCATGCGATTAACATGATCATCGAGGACAATCCTTAGTCTAATGATCCTCCTCACAGATGAGGCAAGGATAATTCTGCCTTCTTCGAGAATCATCATCAATAGAGGATCTAGGAGGGTTCTGTTTTGTAGCATCAACTTTGGCCTTACCTTTTGATGAGACCAAGTATTGCAGCAAGAAAGATGCAACTCGTGGAGCTACCAAATTTACTTTATCAACCTAGGGTTTGTACAAACTTCGAGGTGACAGTGTTGTATACACAAGTGAAATTGATATTTCTACCTTTTGTTATTGTTCAAGTGGCAAGAGAGCACTATTGTTTTCAGGTCAGACTTCCATGGATTTAGAAGAATCTTGATTACTAGTCAAAGAAAGAGGAATCTACTCTAAGAGAAATCTTGCCTATTGCAATAAGGAAAATGACTTAAATACTATGCTAAAAAAACACCATTCGATAACAAACTGCTGAGAAACTATGCCTTACAAGAATGCCAAGCTAACATGTATGAAATGCTATTGTCCTAAGCATGGAAGTTCAAAACATCAAACACCACTATTGTGCATGTAAAAGACTGAATATATTTGTTGCTTCCCTTTTATTATTTTTATGAAAAATCAACTGTGAACCCTAATCTCTTTTGATGATATGACAGGAGGATTATGGATGTTGGAGAATGGTTGGGATGTTTGGGAGACCCTGAGGTATCCTTGTGTTGCTTCCTACACTTTTTTGCTAAATTTTGGCCTCAAAAGAGGCCACTACAGGAAAACCTACAGGGAAGGTGGCTGATAGGTGTAATGGAGTGAGAAAATTCCTAGGGTCACTCATAACTCAAAACCAAGGTTAGGAGATGGTTGGGTTTCCTCAACATGCTTGGAGGAGTTTCTATGTAAAATAATGAAATTGGTGAAGGTCTTGTTGGAAGCAAGGAATGATTATGGATGGATTAAGTTGGAAGGTGGTTTCTCGCTATGGGATATCTCTCTACTAATGAAACAGTTTCTCTACATCAAACATTGTTATTTTCCAAGAAATCATGTAAACAAGAAGAATTATAATGAGCTATAAACACAATGTTTAATGAGCTAACTCTCTATTTCATGCATGAGGAAAATTTCAAAATGAAATGGAATTATTGATGATATCTATTGTAATAGTAGAGATGGAAGATATGGTAGTTAATTCCTACAATTGCAAACTTATCAAATTCTGGTTCAAGTACAAAAAATCCTAAATTTGATGAGAAAATAGAAATGTGTCTTTTTGGGGCTGCATAGGGGTCCTTTCCTCAAATCATGATCCTTGAAGGAAGTGGTGAGGTTAAGACACCTACTATCATCTTTGTGATTCTTTTTTCCCCTTGTAGCCTGCTAGTGAAGTAGAGAACAAATGGAAACAAACTAATAAAAAATTAATCAAATCTACATTGCCTGCAATGAAGTACTTCTAAGAACATTTTAATCATGAATCTATGAAACCAATCTAACAATACATATACAATAAGAGTAGCCTTTCCTTCTAGGGTTGAGCCCTAACCAAAGAGCTTAATCCATGTGAGTTAAATCAAAACTTGACCATAAAAAAACTAAATCTCATTAGCAAAATAGAAAATTCCATAGCAATGTCTTCCACAAGTCTAGAGCTCAAAAATAACCACTATTTTTAAAAAAGAAATTCGAATCCTAGTGAGACTCTATGCCTACTTCTTATAAAATTGAAGTCCCCAATGAATTTCCTTAAATCTAGGGAGGCTCGACTCCCAAACTCAAGATCAACTAAGTCTTTGACTATCACTTGCTCGACTGACTTTTGATCTTCATGACTTGGCTGCTTGTACTCTAAGTTGTTGTGATTAATGGAGGGATATTTAGATGAGGGAAGAGTAAATGAGGACTATTTACCTCCTACAATCTCTCTTCCTAGTCCCATTTAGGCTACAAACCTTCATCTTGCCAAACTTCCTCGATTTTCTCTTTCAAACCTACATCCAATGCATATTAGTCCACTAGGCATAACATCACACTTTAACTCATGTCATTAAACAAAATATAATCACAACATGTAATAAATTGTGAGAAGAGTTGATTTGACTATGCTAGGAGGTGACTTAAGGTCCATATAGTTACCCAATGATGAGGTTAATCATGACCCCCATATTGAAGGTGTTTCTCAGCCTCTAAGCAACTCAATCAATATCCATGTCTTTCATATCTCTAGTGGCCTCCCTGACATCCCATGTTTATTTTGTGGTTTCCTCTTCTTATGCACAAAATCCTGCCTTCCTTTCTACCTCCTCCCACTACTTTCTCTCTTCCTATTCCTTCTCTCCTTCTAACATTCCAAAGAGAAGTGGTGGGCTGAGTCTCAAGACAATCTAGTTGAGTTTGTGCATTTTGATGGTTTGTTTGTACATGGGTGTCATGTTCAATGCTTCTCTAATCCTTTGAGGAGAATGGTCGAGTTTGGTGAGGTGGTGTGCTAGCACCTGAGGTATGTTTTTTTTTCATTTTTGGACCATTGGTCCCCATTACGACATCATCATTCCACTCTCCTCATAATCAACTCCCACTTTCGGCATCTGTAGCTCAACTACTTCTGATTTCATTCTTTTCTCTTTGACTTGACAGTTTCCACATGTGTGGGGACTAACTTTTTTGTCCTCATTGACTGAAATAAGTTGGCTAGGTTAACTGTCCACCTTTCACTTATAAACCAAATCGTGCACAATATTTACATATTTTAATTAAATTATGCAAATGAGAGAGTGAAGTGAGATACTTGCATACCGTGCTCATACCTTGCTGCAATTTTTTGAGGACATGATGTGCTTGTTGTGTGTTGGTTGCATGTTATTTCTCACTCCTTGTTGATTTCCTTTATGTGTAGGTACATGGTGTTCAATATGAATGTGCTGCAACTACTCTCGAGCTTCTTCTACCCTTGGATATTCATGTTGTAAGCTTGCCTCAACATATGAATTTTATTCTGTGGGATAGGTGGCTACATGATTTCCTACTGGATGTGTTGTAGTTACTTCTGCCTCAAAATTTTTAATCGTTTCCACTGTTGGGACTTGAGGATGATGACATGGATAGAGAGGAGGCCTAGAAGCGTGAATAATGAGAAATACCCTCAAGTGTTGCCCTCCTCTGCTCTCTGTTTCATCTTTTCTCTGTGTTTTCTCTTCAAGACAGTGAATGTTTTGAAAACTGATTGTTATTTCTCATGGATGCAGGGGTGATTATGGTGGAGGGTGGTATGGTAATGAATTTTTGATGTAGGGCTTTTTATTTTTGGACATGGGAAGGTCATTTCCTGGCCCTAGGGTTACTCACTTTAGGATTCTGAAGCCACCATAATTCCTACAAGATCATTTTGTAGGTTTTTAGGGGATCCTATAGGTTTACAGGGAATCCTTTAGGTTTAAACGGAATCATGTAGAAAACATAATACCCTTGCAAATTAATGCAAGTGAGTGAAAAAAATAAAAGGAATGGTGGAATGATGAAGGATAATGAATGGGGAAATACAAATATGAGTGGAATAGGTCCCTCTTTTATTCTCCTTTACTCTCTGATTGTCCTCCTACTGACCTGGAAACAATTTTTCATGACTTTTGTTTTCTCTTTTTCCTTTCCAATTTTTTTTTTGAAAACAGTTAGTGTGCCTCCAAGAGGTTTTCA
>APFE031286820.1:0-13085 GCA_000404065.3 Pinus taeda
TTTGGTGTTCTGTCTGAGGAACTTACCCTGTAAATTCCTACATGGTATTAGAGCTATTTGAGGGCCGCATCCGTTGGTGATCCAAATCTGAAGCCGGTAGAACTGCATGCAGCTGTCATTTCCTAGATCTACTATTTTTGAATGCTTTCGGGCCGAGAGGACTACTCTGTTGTGTTCGGAGCATCTGTTCCAGTGAGGAACCCCTTTCGTTTCACGTGAAAAGGTTTCCGGTAGCCCTATCTGCGTCAATTTTATGATCTTGAGGTATACAATGTTTATCTGCAGTTTACTGATATTTTCTCTCTGGTTATTTCGGTTTCTGTTTATTTAGCTTTTTTTTATTATTATCGGATCTATAGCTTTCATTTCTGTGTATGCTCTTTACCCTGCGACTCTGTGAAATCTGGGCAAATCATAAACAGAAAGGAAGTTTTTTTTCCTCTCATGCGTATGCTCTTTTCCCTACACCTTAGTGTGATCTTGGAAAGTCAGAAACATTAAGAAAAATATTTAGTTTCTGGCTAAAGCTAACTTCGGGCCATAAGGTTCGTTTTTCTTTGCATATTCGTGTTGGGTTTTGTGTTTTTGTTTTGTAGGAAAAAAAGAGCTTTGTCAAGGCAAGCACGCAACCCAAGGCCCCCCCCCTCTCTCTCTCTCTCTCTCAAATTTTTGTATAGATCAATTGGTTCAAAGTTATTTTAAGAGAGTAGAGGTCTTGGGTTCAAATCTCCATTTTGTGGGAGCGTTTTTTTTCATTCCCGCACATTCGCGCACTTTGCCGGCAACTTCAACAATTTTTTTTCAAAAAGCCATAACTTCTTCATCCGGAAGCCTTTTTCAAAGCCGTTTTTTTTAAACAACCTAATTTTTCGAGATCTGTCCATTGGAACACTTACTTCTAGCATCTTCAACTTCAGTTTTTTTTTTAAATGGAAAGTCCATGCCAAGTCATTCTTGACAGCACTAACTACTTCCAATGGGTATCCTACATGGAAGATTTACTTAGAAGTAAAGGTCTCTACAGAATAGCCACGGTCCAAGAGAAGAAACCAAAAGATGAAGACAAGGTTGCAAAATGGGAAAATAGACAAGATCAAGCACGTGGTTTGATAGGGATGTCTATTTCTCCTGATCTTAAATTCCATATTGCAGAACTTGATACTCCTCATGAAGCATTGGAACAAATCACTAAAGTTTTTGGGATTAAAAATGAAATTAGAGCCCATCAACTTGAAAATGAGTTGCTTACATTGGATCCTAATAATTTTTCTTGCATTGAAGATTTCTTGTCCAAATTCAAGACCCTTAGATATCTCTTGGAAGGTGTTAAGGTTAAGAAAGAAGATAGTAACCTTATTTATTCCATCCTTACTAAGTTGGGACCAGCCTACTCTGTATTTGTTTCCACCTTCCATTCTACAAGGGAAGCTTTCATTTGTCAAGGAAAAGACTACAAGGCCCCTTCCTTTGACTCTTTTTGTGATTCTTTAATAAGAGAACAAGAAAAAACTCTTACACCTTGGTCTTCTTAATCTTGGAAACTCTTCCAAGAAAGCGTTAGCTGCCCAGCAGCAACCAATTTTAAAGAATCCTAAGAAGTCATATCCTAAAAAGAATGGTCCTAAACCAAACAAGGGTCCTAAGCAAACTCAGTCTCAAAATGAAAGATCATTTCAGCAAATTGATAAGACCAATAAAAACAAATGGAAGAAGACTGATAGACATTGTAACTTTTGTAATCGAGATGGCCACTTAGAATCTAAATGCTTTAAGAAGATGGAAGCCTTGGAAGCCGCAATGAAGAAACATAACATCAATGTGGAGCATTCTTCTACTTCAACTTCAACTTCATCTTCAGGAATGGCACTTTCTGCATGTCGTTGTCAATCATCTCAGTCTGGTTATGCATTAAATGTATCTTCTTCTTCTCATTCTCATGAGTGGCTCATTGATTCTGGAGCCTCTTATCAAATGGCCAAAAACAAAGCCATGTTTTCTTCTTTACATGATTGTAACACCAAAAATATATATGTTGGTGATGATAGATCTCTTAATGTTGTAGGGACTGGAACTGTTCATCTAGACAATGGTCAGTTTAATGATGTATTATGTGTTCCAACCTTATCCAGCAACCGTCTATCTGTATATCAGATAACTCATTCAGGTGAAGGTAAAATTGTTGAATTTTCACCTCATGATGTTGTAATCAAGGATCTAAGAGATCCTAAACAGATTCTAGCTACTGGTATTGCTGATGATTCCACAAGGTTGTATAAGGTTCACAACTTTGGGTCATCAAATCTTCCCTCAGTATTTGTTGCTCATAATGATGAAGTGAGCAAACTTTGGCATGAGCGATTTGGTCACTTAAACTATCGCTCCCTTCAGCATCTATGTAAATAAAATATGGTGACAGGTCTTCCTATAGTATCTTGCAGAGATGGTGTTTGTTCCGGATGTTACTCAGAAAACATCATCCGGACAGTTTTGAAAAACGTGCCTCTTGGCACGCCTCAGCCCCTTTACAGCTTGTGCACAGTGATTTATGTGGTCCACTTCCTGTTGCTTCATTCTCTGGCTGCAAGTATTTCTTAACTTTCATTGATGATTTCTCCAGACGCACTTGGGTATACTTCTTAAAACTCAAGAGCGAAGTATTTAACACATTTTTGGCCTTCAAAGGCTTTGTTGAAAAACAATCTGGACATCAAATTCTTAAGCTAAGAACTGATAATGGTGGAGAATATGTTAAAAACACATTCATCAACTTTTGCACCGAAAATGGAATTCAAATGCAACATACTGTTCCATACACTCCACAACAAAATGGTGTAGCTGAAAGGAAAAATCGCACCTTAAAGGAAATTGCTAATTGTATGCTGCAATCTAAAGGACTCAGTCTTAGTTTTTGGGCCGAAGCAATTAATTGTGCAAATTATATAATAAATCGCACTCCTACTAAGGTTCTAAAGAATATTACTCCAGAAGAAGCTTGGAGTTCCATTAAACCAGATGTAAGTCACTTTCGTATTTTTGGAAGTGAAGCATGGGCCCATATTCCAGATGAAAAGCATAAAGCTTTAGAACCTAAGAGTGAGAAATGTACTTTTGTTGGATATCTGAAGATGTAAAAGGTTATAGACTTATTCCATTTAAGTCCAAAATGTTATCATTAGAAGAGATGTAAAATTTGATGAAAATAAATCGGCCTGCGAGCCTAGTCCGGCGGATGTGCCACCTCTTCCTATCTCTTCTACTTTTGAAAACATTTCTTCTTCAGATGATGAAAGTGAGGATGACAATCCTCCCCCACCTTCTCAGGATCCTAAACTTCCAAGATGGGTCCGTACTACTCGGGATGCAGCAGGTAATCTTGCCGGTGATCCTACAGATCAGCGACGTACACGTTCTCAGTTTGAAAAAGCCTCTTCTTTACTGGCTCAAGCTCCAGTAAATCATGATCCTGACACTTTTGCAGAAGCTTCAGGCCATCCACATTGGGAAGCAGCTATGAATGAAGAATATCATTCATTGTTGGCAAATGATACATGGGATCTTGTTCCTCTACCAAAGGGACGCAAACTTGTTAGATGTAAATGGGTTTACAGAACCAAGTATGGACCAGATGGGAAAGTTGATAAGCATAAAGCTCATCTTGTTGCTAAGGGATTTTCACAGGTTGAAGGAATTGACTACACTGAAACCTTCTCCCCTGTGGCCAAAATGAACTCTATCCACCTTGTTCTTTCCCTTGCTGCCTCTTTAAAATGGGAAGTCCATCAGATGGATGTTAAATCTGCCTTCTTGCATGGGGACTTGCATGAAGAAATCTATATGGAACAACCCATTGGCTTCATCCAAACAGACTCCAGCCTTGTATGTCGACTTAAGAAATCTCTTTATGGTCTCAAGCAAGCTCCTCGGGCTTGGTATGCCAAAATGGATAGCTTTCTTTTAGAATTTGGCTTTTCTAGGTGTTATTCTGACAATACTGTCTACACCAAGAAAGTGGGCAACTCTCTTATCATCCTTGTTATTTATGTTGATGATCTTATTCTTACTGGTAGTGATCCCAACCTTATAAACCATGTGAAGTCCAGCCTTAAAAAGAAATTTGAAATGACAGACTTAGGACACTTACACTATTCTCGGTCTTCAAGTCTTGCAATCCAAGGAGGGTATTTCCCTTTCCCAGTCCAAGTATGCTTGTGATATTCTTCGTCATTTTCACATGGAAGATTGTAAGCCAGCTCCTTCTCCCTTTCAGTCTGGAGTCAAACTTTCAGTCTCTTGTAATTCTCCTGAAGTTGATGCTACCTTATACCGTCAACTTGTAGGAAAACTCTTGTATTTAACCCATACTCGTCCTGACCTTTCCTTTGCTGTTGGCCTTGTTGCTCGTTTTTTGCAAAACCCCCGTGAAAGTCATTGGAAAGCAGCTAAAAGAATACTTCGTTATGTTCGAGGTACAGTACAGTTTGGGATTCATTACAGTGCCAAAGCAGCTCCTCTATTAGTTGGTTTCACTGATTCTGATTGGGCTGGTGACCCTGATGATCGGAAGTCTACTGCCGGTTATGTCTTCACTCTTGGTTCAGGACCTATTACATGGGCTTGTAAGAAACAGGCTGCCATTTCTCTTTCGTCAGCAGAAGCAGAGTATCGTGGTGCCGTGGAAGCTAGTAAGGAAGCCTTGTGGCTTCGTCAGATCCTATCAGAATTGGGCTTTGAGCAGCAGCATCCGACTACACTTTGGTGTGATAATCAAAGTGCCATTCAGCTTTGCAAAGATCCAGTTCAGCATCAGCGCAGCAAACACATTGAACTACACATGCACTTCATCAGAAAGCTCATTCATGACCATGTTCTTGAAGTGCAATATTGTTCAACAGATGATCAGGTTGCAGACATCTTCACAAAGGCTCTCACAGAGGCGAAGTTCACTAAACTTCGATATATGCTTGGAGTTCAGGAAGTTGTCACTAAGGGGGGATAGGCTCTAGTGCCTCCTCCCTTCTCCTATTGTGTCATATTTGTAAATCCTTCAATCCTATCCCAAGTTGTTCTTAAGGGGGGATGTTAGGATATTCCGACACATAGGAAATAGTGAAGTTCAACTTGGTCTAGTATAGAGTTAGGTATAGAGTTAGGTAAAGTGTGTTTCTTTACCGTTGTACATTTTGTAACTTACAATCCGACAGTCACAATATGTAGTGATCCGACGGTTCATTCTCTCCTCGGTATTACCGACACTTGATCCGTGGCTTGACACCCGATTGGTCCATGAATTCTATTTAAAGCGCATGGAGGGTCATTTGTAGGAAAACCGTGCATGAGAGAAGCTTATGTAAATTTTCATTCTTTTATTAATAAATTGCCTGTAGTAGCCACGTTGGCGCAGGCCGTGGACTGTTTCCCTCTCTGAGGGTTTTAACCACGTCAAAATACTGGTGTATTGATCTGTGATCTGTTTGTGAGCGGTGTCCTTTTGGTGTTCTGTCTGAGGAACTTACCCTGTAAATTCCTACAATACATGGTATGGCTGACAGGATTTTGGTATGGCAGACAGTATATCTATTATATGACATGGCAAACATAGTATCCATGACAGGGTAGTCTCCCCAGTGACATGATATAGTAGACGTGGCAGACAGCTTGATGTATCATGATCCACAGTGTGTATTCTTTGTTTCTCTATAATATGGTTGGCATCAAGATGTTATGGTTTTCTTTAGATATGACATCAACTCACATTGCTCCTCTATATGAGAAGCATCATTGTATGGAGAGACCTAGTTGCAATTCACTGTTGGGATAGGCCACAGGCCATAGCCAACAGTGGAGACATTTTAGGAGTTGTGTTCATAAGCAGTCCTATAGTGCAGCACAGTGATAGTGGTACAGCACAGTGATGATTAGTGCAACATGATGAGATACAACATAGTAGTGATGGGTGCAGCATGGTGATGGAATCACCTTAGAGGATCAGTTGAAGCAGTTTGCCTTCACCTGAGTTCAGATCCGCTGCCTCATGTGTCATATTCTTAGAGAAGATCTCTGCTCTTATTATGACAAGTCAAAATGTTGACTTCTGATGTATATGTACTATCTCTCTCTCTCTCTGTTGAACTATTGAAGAACGTAAGAAGAATTGATCAAGGGTTTCCCCACATTGGGATTTGTGCCTGGCTAGCACCACATCTTGTGTCCTCTTGTCTTTGCTTGTTTTCTATGATTTATGTTTATGTTCTATCTGCATTTTACTATCATGCTAAATGTGATTGCTAATCTGGAATTGATATTGAGCTAATATGGAAAATTGAAGTAAATTTGCTCTCAGCATAGAACATAAAATTAACACCATAAGATTATGAGCAGGGTTGCATAGGAGGAAGAAGGCACCATGGCTCTCTCTTCCTTTGCGGATTGGATTGTACGAGATTAAGAGCTTGAAGGATGTGGATGTCAAAGCTAAGGAGATAGCGATGATTGAATTCGGCACCAAAGACTATAATCTGTATGATCCCCACAATATTTGCAAGAACCATTGTGCGAAGGTGTACTATCCGTGGATCCACGGAACATTTCATTGGGCAGAGGAGGACCCTTGGAGGTATTGTTACAACTACTCCAAACTCAATGAAACAGTAAGTATAGCCACAACATGGAAAGTTGCTCTGCAAGCAGCGGCACCGCAGGAAGCAACAACATCAGCAACAATAAGCAATAAACCGGCTCAAGACAAGGGTAAGAGGAAGATTGCCAAGAACCCATAGGCTAAGCAAAGCTACAAGTTCAAAGAATATCCTATCATTGAGAAAGCCACTTTGGCAGCAGAGGCAAAGAGGCAACAGCGCATAAAGAGGGCAGAGCGAAAGAAGAAAGAAAAGTAAAAGTTTGGACAAAGCAGAAAGGAAGTTGCAAGAAACAAAGAAGAAGTTGAAGGAAGAGCAGGAACTAAGAAGGAGAGAGAGGGAAGAGAAGCAGAAACATGAAGAAGAAGAAAGGCAGGGCGTGATGACAAAGCAAACAACACCCATACAGGTTGAGGAGTCAGAACAGCGAGCAACTGAAGTAGAGGGTGAGCAGGTGCAGGATCGGGAGTTTGCTCAGCAGATTGAGCAACTGATTGAAGTGACAGACATTGAGTTGGGAAAGGAGCCACAAGACCAAGACACTAACCTCATGCCGAGAGCACCCGAGGTCACCTCTCAGTCTCCACCTCCTCCAGTGTCAGAACCAGTCTCGAGAAAGCAAGGAGAGGTTGTTCTCCTTGATGATGATCTGGTGATGGATGTGTACAATCTATCATTTAACTAGTTGTAGAGGAAGATTGTACAAGCACGAAGAAAGCATTTCCCGGATGATCACGCGTCACCTGCATTCATGAAGTAAAGGGTGATAGTGTTAGATGTCAAAAAGCATCCAGTTGCCATGGTTGATGCCACTTTAGCTTATGCAGGAGCCACGAGCTCAAATGTCAAGTTCCTATTAGCCGAGAATGAATAGATGGCAAAGAACTTGCAAGTGACCAAGCAAAAGGCAAAACCATCTGCAAGTTCCGCAATGGCGAAGATGAGGGAAGCGATACTTGTTGAAGTATCAACTCTTGAGACCACCATGTGTAAGCTCTATAACGGATTTGTCACCGTGCATAAGGTGGTTGTCCATCTGTATGGCTTTCAGCAGCGGAGCAAAAGGGTTGTCCAAACTCTCAGGGACATACATGTTGTTATCACCCATGTGCAAGAATGGGCAATATGGTACAAGGGACCCCGCTTCAATTGGCAAAGATGATGAAGCCGAAGGTAGAGCTAGACAAAGCGAAGATCCGAATGTTGATCCAAAACTATGAGCAGCTCACCCCGTTTGTTAGCAGCATACAAGCTTCATATGCACGGTTGTATAAGACTGATGTCATGGTGAGAACGCACAGGGTCCCGTCAATCGGTTCCCTCACCGAAGCTAAGCATAAGAACCAAGTCCGGCTAGAGGTCGACAGGTACATGGAGCAGCTAAGGCGAGAGGCCACCACCGATGACTTGGAGCTAAGCGCACAAAACATGCAGAAGTACATTGGTGGTCTTGTCATGGTCAATACCATGTTGCACATGCTTCAGGATGAGTTGGACAAAGGTTACAAAACCATATACCCAGAAGCTATGGAGGTAAGAGTCCGCTATCAGAAAGACACCATCAAGTAGTTTGGGGACATCATAGCACATTACCAAGCTTGGCATCAGCACATCACCAAGAAGCATCAAGTGGAGGTTGTCGAGTTGGTCTTTCTCCAAACTTGTGAGTCGCAGTGTTTTGTCTTGTTAGGTTGTCTCTAGCCTATTTTGTCTCACATATGTACATGTGGAAAATGTATATTATTTGTAAATATGTTGTAAGTGAAATTCCAAGTGTCATCAGTGGAATGTGAACAATCACTATATAATGTAATAAGTTATTTGTAAAGAAGTTGAAGAGTCATGAGAATAGTCAAAGAGTCACAAAGGGGAATGTCAAAGGTCACCCCACCCTTTGTTATAAATAAAACCTCATAACTCATAGAGCAGGCTTTTGGGAGCCAAGGTTTTGGCTAGGCTTAGGTTTAGAGAAAGCTTGGGAGTATTGTGATGAGCCTTGGCTTCTCCACAGCGTAGAGAGAGTATATTTCTTTGGAGGAGCAGGTGTTCTTGACTGTAATGTTCCACTATTGGGGCTAGTGGTTGTCAATGGTGTATGTATGGATGGAACTTTTACTTATAATAATAATAACTGAGCCAACACGCTTTCATGCATATGTTGTTATTGTAGTTGGACTATTTTGGTTGCTTTAGCAATGTATGTTGTTTGACTTATGCATTTGCTTATGAACTACTTTGTATGCAATTGTATGAATCTTGTTAAATGCATGTTGTTGGATTAACTTGTCACTTTGGTTTGTGGACTATTCCGCATTTCAGCTTGTGATGTCATTTCACTAGTGTGTTCCTTTCAAGTTGTGTATTATTACAGGCTTCTAAGGGGCACACTTCATTTTCCCCTCCGTGTGTTAGAACCCCCATGCATCTCACTTAACTCACTACAAGGTCACACACGTGCTTCTAACCAAAGTCATCATACTTATCTCTGCGCGCTACCATGGTCAATGCACTACATTACCACCCACTGTTGGGACTCCCACTCCAAACGGTCTGAGGTCTAGTTGGGACTTCTTACCGAGGAGATCCCCTGAATGTTGACAGGTCTAGCATCGTCAACACATAATTAGCATCACTAAAGTAAGAACAAAATCTCACAATGGCCATAGTGATACTAGGAGCCAAACAAAATTTAAAACACGTTGGGAAGGAAGAATACGTAATATTTGTGATAATAAGAAAGTAGAGGTTAAAAATCACTTTCTCTTATATACCTTGCTTGTGCACACATTAGATCTCAATTTCAAAATAATTGTTACACTATCAATCTTCATAACTTGTTAAATCATGAAAACCAAAGAGATCTAGGAAAGTTTCCATCCAATCTTTTTTACCATAAACATAAAATGTCAAAACAAATCAATTAAATCATTATCAATTTTCTTAAGCTTCAATTTGGAAAATGACATTTGATGGGTGTTGGAATATAAGAGGTAGTCAACCTCCTAGTAACATAATGTTTGATTGGATACGAGATGTTATGATCCAAACACATTAAACCCAAAAGTATGCACCAAGTACACCAATGTGAGTGTGGAACACAACTCCAACGTAGACAGGAGAGACAAATTACACAATAACTCCTTAATGAATATGCAAGCTGACTGGCCCTACACCTTCTCTCTGTGAGATGTAATGTATTGTGTACATGCATGTGTATGAATCATAAACAATCAGAAACATCATTTTTCATGTTGGAATATTTTCTACAACTTTAAAATCTCATCTCCATTCCTCTATATGTGTCCAATAGAATGTGTTTAACTAATTCACCTAATTGTCCAAGTTTTCAAGATCGAGTTCTCCATCGAATTGCGGTGACTCCACCTTAAACAGATCTGGCATGCCTGGTAGAATCACTAACATGCGGCTTCCAACCAAATTCCTGTTGAATTTGTTTAGATGTTCACTATATATTTCTATTGCAATTGATGGACTTGCCTATCAATTCCTCTGTTTCTTCCGAGTGTGGTTTCTATATCCTCAACCATTTTTTGGGGCACAAAATTTCCTTTTATCCTTCAATAACTTGGCAATCTAGAGTTTATTGGTTTCACTCCTGTAGTGCAGGATCCGTTTCTTGTCTGAGCATTCTCTATTCAACTAACGCATTTTGTGCGTTTCCTGGCATTTACAATGAACTCTATTACCAAAATTGATTTGCCTCTTAGAGTCAAGCGTTGCATTTCCTCATGCTCTAGCCAGTCTCATAAAACAGGACATGTCATTTCAGGGATTGTAAGGTAGAATAATTTAAAATGTATTCAGAATCAAACATCGGTTAGTTGTGCTAAACTATCATACTGCTCCATCACACCCAACCTACCGATATTAGTTACTCAATAGCGGGATGGTACTTTTTATTCAAAATATCCAGTCTGACATTTTGGTTAAAGGCCCATATCCATGTGTAGTTGGTGTTGAGTTCTTGAGTAACGTCCCAGTGGTGAACACAAAAGTTAAAGGTAAATTAACATTTGACCAGATGAAAACTTTCCAATTAATAACATTTTTTGAAACCCCAGAGGTCCTTCGTAGTATGGTTGATTTTGACTGCATTAAACTGCCATAAACCCCAAATACCATCACTTCAAATCTGAACAAGATAACATATAAACTCCATGAAACCGGACTGTTTAAAGGCATCTAGAAAGGAAGATGATTTGGCACCTTAGACATTGTATTCTGTTCAATTTGATATCCCAGCCACCCAAGCGTTGAAATCTTCATTAAGATGAGGAAGATAACGAACACCCCACAGAAATAGAATGCGCATTGCCTTGAACCAGTTTTGTTATTGAAGGACCTGGCTATGGCGGCTGACTTCTTCAGCAATGGCTTGATATGGGCAGGGTTTTGGTGGTAAGCAGGCCTCGACTCATGTGCATATTGATCTCCTTCAACTATGGGGGAATCTGGCACTGCTACTTCAACATCATGGCTGTTGTTGCGCTTGAAGGACAGAGCTCTTCTGGTCATGGGACCTGAATATCTGGGACTATTCACTACTTGCCCAGAAAATCTCTTGCCATTTCCCATGATTGTAGATCCTTGCCCACTCTTGTCATTCACAGTGCCCCAGTCCGAGCCCATTAGATATCCGACGAAATGCTGCTACTGTCCTAGATAACTTTGCAAATCAAAAGAGAAATACCCTCATAAATGTAAACGTTGGTGTTCTCGCAATAGAAGCGAATTAAATTTGCTCAACTGGATGTTATTACAAAAGGACATCATTGCTGTACGCGTTAATAATTATTGATGGAAAAAGTCATCGTTGCTCTACGCGTTAATAATTTGTGGACAAGTGTCGACGACAGTTCATACATCATATCACAGTCAACAACTGGGAGACTTGTATTTATAGTGAACGAGTCGTCCACTGTCGGTGCTGGTACTGTGATGATTGATCGATTGCTCCCGCTTCAATTTTGTCAGGTGGGCGGTGTCCAACCTGTCATGGGTTCGATTTTGAATGCACTTTCTGACGGTTTTACCTTAAAATATTTGAAGACTTTCGATCCCTATCTGTCATAAAGTCGATGGTTTACTCCACCATCCAGAGCGTAGCGGATTGGATAATTATGTATATCGATTGATGCAAACTAGTCACATGGGCAACGCTTACAAGAGGCTAGAATCACATGGTGTGGGGCTTAAAGGTATCTACTACTTTTCATTATGATGAATAGGTTTTTCATTATGTTTGATATTTTGTCTTGGAGTGATATAAGGGTGTAATTATTTTTTACGTTAATATTTATGGGAATTTATATTGGTGATTGTTTTATAAGGAATGTTTTAAGAGTATATATATTTATTATTAATCTAAATTTATACGAAGAAATAAACAACTATTAGTTGAGGGATTTATTTAAGTAATATTATATTAAAAATTAAATATAAATGATTGTGCGAAGCATTTTAAGTGATTAAGTGATATTAAATCATGTAATTAAGATTCAAGTTTCAATTCTTAAGAAGTAATTTCGTCTACAAAGAGAAAGTGAAGTGATATGAAATTATGTAAACTAAGATCTAAGGTTCAATTACAAAGAGCAAGTGAAGTGATATGAAATCATGTAAACTAAGATCCAAGGTTCAATTCCCAAGAAGTAATCTTGTCTATAAAGTGAGCAAGTTGTAGGCCTTAGAGGTATGGTGGTAGCGGTCAAAATCAGCCCCATGTCACACTAGTAAGGCAATGACCCATTTTCGATTCCTCTAATTACAAAGAGAATAAAAATTGAAATTAAATCTATATAATTCTTTACCTGGTAAAGAAAATATAAAATTCAACATAAATCTGAAATATATCTAAATTGATTTAGAAATTTAAATTTTTGAAAAATATTTTAATAATTCACCTAATGTGTATAAGTTAAACAGTGTAAATAAAAATAATTAAAAAGTTCCTATAGTTTTAAAAGTTATTTTAAAAAGTCATAATATAAATGTATTTGAAGTAAAGTTGTTATGATTGTGACATGATTGTTAATCATTGCACTTTATTTTTAATAAGAATTGAAATTAATACATGATTATTAATTATTGCAATTTATTTTTAACAAGATTCTATAGATAGTATTCCTGGCCTCTTAGTTTAAATAAAATAATTTGATGTCATGATGTGTTGTAAGAAGTTTTCCCAACAATGATAAAATTGTTAGATCTAAGACTTTTGTGATCCATATTGTAAATAAAAGTCTTTCTGATTAATCACATCGTTAGGATTCGATCGGCATTTAACCAACTAATATGGTTCTTCCTCTACTTCATAATAAATAAACCAATTATTAACCCTTAGAGCATCATTTTAATTAATTTTTGAATTATTCTTACTATTTTAGGAATTAATTTATTTAATATAATTAAAATAAATAAACTCCTAAT
>APFE031286832.1:2817-70749 GCA_000404065.3 Pinus taeda
ACGTGATGGTTTTCGGTCCATGGTATTGGATTCTTCGGCATGTATAAATATGTATTGTAACATTGAAAGGAATAATGAAAAATCAAGCTGGTAGTCTCGGTTTTGAGATCCAGTGGGAAATCTCTGTGTATATGTGTTTTATGTGTTATGTTCTCACATTTTTATTTTTCCTATGATTTAGAATTCCTATGCAGGTAATTTCTGTACGGGGTTAAAACCTACATTGGAAAAGGCAATGAGATCATCTAGGTATATGACTAGGAAATCATGAATTTCTTTAGCAAAAGCTATATCCATTGCTCTTTGAAAAGTTGCTCCTACATTCTTGAGTCCAAATGGCATTTTCACATATTTGAAGGTTCCCCAAGGGTTTGTGAAGGCAGTTTTGTCGTGATCATCAGGGTGCATTAGGATCTGATTGAAACCTGAGATTCCATCTAATAGTGAGATCCTTGAAGCACCCACTACCCTTTGTAGAATGTGATCCATTTTGGGTAAGGGGTAATTATCCTTTAAAGAGACTTTGTTCGAATTTCTCAAATTGACACATAGCCTAATCTCTCCTGTTTTCTTTCTAGTGGGCACCAAATTTGAAACCCATTCTGAAAATATGATGGGTGCAATAATTCCAGCTTCATACATTCTCTTAACTTCTTTCTCAGTCAGAGGGAGGAGCACAGGGTTGACCCTCCTAAGTTTCTGTTTGAAAGGTTTTTGGTTTTCCTTCAGAGGTATGGTGTGTTGGATAACAGATGTATCATAAGACATTAGGTCCTCGTAGCTCCATGTAAACACATCCTTAAATTCTTTAAACAGTTCAACATACTTGGTCTTTTGGTCAAATGGCAAATTTTTGGACAATTTTATGATTTTGGGATTTTCTGCAGTTCCTATATTACAGTCCTCAATTTCTATGTTTAATGGCTGCATTTTAGGTTTCCTAGAAATGTCATTTGAGTCAAAAATATCTTCCAAAGGAGTGAGGCCTGTAGGTAAAAAAATATCTTTCAAATCAATCACTTCACATTCTGCTCCAATAGCATCATTACATTCTGTTTCTTCAAGTTCCTGTAAATCTGCTTTAGCAAACTTTATTGGATGTAGCATTCGGTTTGATGTTTCAACAGAAATATATGTCTCAACTATGTTTATTTGATCATTTTTACTTATAGAGCTTGTGTCTATTTTTGTGCTAGAAAACTCTTCTTTGAGGGTTAGGAAATTATTGATTTGAATGTCAATGTCAAATGTCAATTTTTGACATTATCAGGTACAGTTGGCCTATGTTTAATCTCAGTGGTGAATCAGTGATTAGGCTTAAATGGCAGTTTGCAAGTACTGGCAAAGGTGGCTAGACTGTGAGCATGCAAATTTTGATTCCTTGGAATTTTAGCAAGCTGGGATTCTAAAAAGGTGTTGAGAATTTGGATTGCTGCACCTCTGTATGATCTTAATCTAATGTCATTTGTGATAAAGTTTCCTTTCATTTGCTGAATTATCAAATTAGAATCTCCTAAAACTGATATCCTATCTACCCCTAGGCTTTTGATCACTTTGAGCCCAAGCATAAGGGCTTCATATTCAGGCATGTTGTTAGTGCACCTAAAATTTAACCTATATGCATGTCCTTCAGCATGATCATTTTGCATATTGTGTATCCAAATGCCTACCCTTAGTCCCAGCTTATTGACAGATCCATCAAATTCCAAATACCATAGGATTTCTTGTTTAGAATTATTATCAGAAATTTTCAAGATTTGTTTAGCAGGCAGGTTTGAATTTTCAGTCTCATGGGATTCCTCTTGTGTGACTATCAATTTATTGTTCTTTGAGATTTCTAGGATTTGAACTGTGGACTTTTCATCTAGGAATTCCTTCTGGCTTAAGACCAGAATTTTGACATCATATGGGGGGAAAATCTCAGTGTTGTATAAGATGAAAGAATCCATGTCTGAATGCAAAGAATAAATGGGAAAGTTTTGCGGTTTTTCTTGGCTACTGACCACATACTTCATCAAAGTTTCTCTGTATAGCCTCTTTGGTTGACCAAACACAGATATGGTGACATAAGACATGTCAAGTTGCAAGGAGCCCTAAAGCTTGGCACCCCATGATCTGGATAGTAACATTCCATATTTGGGTGGGATATCAACCACTACTACATCCATTAGAATTGTTTTAGCAGGTTATTGTACCAATGATACACACAGATCTTTAATCAATCCTAGGAATCTAACTTGGCTAGAATCAAATGAGAATAGATCTTTGTATGGTCGGGTTATGTCTAGTTCCAGTTTTCCATCACTGATTTGGGCATTAAGTTGTGAGAGGCATCAGAATCAAACATTGCATTGTGAAGTATCTTATCATGAATATTTAAGCTGACATAGAAAGGAGGAACTCCTCCATCTACAGACTTTCCATTTACTTCAGGACCAAATATAAGTTCTGGTTGGTCATCAAGGACATTCATTGCATCTCTGTTCTCTGGAATTTGTAGTGACCTACTGATTTGTTCTCTAAAAAATTCATGCCTAACTAATTCAGATAGTGGAATGGCTATTTTTAACTTTCTTATTTCGGTCTCCAAATTGAAGGTTTTACTGTTTGTATTTTGATATTCGGGCAACAAGATTTTCTTTTTATGTTGTATTGTCCATGCTTTTTTCTTTCCCAAGAGTGTTGTCGTGATTTGAATCCTATTTAGAATTAATTTCAAGAGATTTATTTGCATCTTCTTTTGGAGGAGAGGAGGTGGATGGTTGATTGTTTGATGGCTGTAAGTCTGATATGTCCTCCACCATGGCTCTTTTGGGTCGAGATCATTTTTAGCAGGGAGTTGTATAGGTGAAATTTTATCCTTTGCTTTTTTGGGATGCTTGTTATCTTTCTACTTGTTGGGTTCAGGGACATCTACCATCCTAGTTCTCAATTTGTATTGTTTATGAACCTCATAGACAGCTGCATCATATCCCTCTCTAAAATCAAAGGATTCCCTTGATTGAATTTGAAACTGACCAAGAGTGTGAGCCTCTTGGTCTTCTTGAGTTAGGAAGATTTGTTGTTCACTATTGAGACCCATCAAGCAAATTTGGGTATCCTCTGTTGGTTCACTAGATGTTGAAGCTTGAGCATAGTTTTCTTGGAATGGAGGTCTAATGTTTTGATCAGGGCCAACTTTTCCTACATTTGGATTTTGATTTTTTCTAAAGTTTGGATTTCTAGCAATGTTGCTTGGTTTGCCCTCCCATGAAGATTTTCTCTCAATAGTTTCCACTCTATCTCCCAGTCCGTCCATACCTTTAATGATTGCATCTAGTTTTTGTTCAAATGTAGAAGGTTCTTCCTTAAAGGTTTTTCTTCTCTCAGACCTAGCCCGATTTCTTTTAGAAATCAGATTGGCTTCAACACTTACAACTATGCTTTGCATGTCTTCTAGGCTTGGAGGAGCTCTCTCCCTGAGTTGGTAAGCCATGTTCGAGTGAAATGAATCAGGGAATTTAATCAAAGCTAAGTCTGGTGGTGGTCTAAGATCCTGAGGAATGGCATTGTACACATTATTAAATTTGGCACAGTAATCTTGGACACTCTCTTGTGGACCTCTTTTCAAGTTCTCATACTCTGATAGGATGTGTAAAGGGTCTTTTTTCTTTTCCCATCTGTTTAAGAAAGTTTGATAAAGGGCGTCTGGATTAGCTATTGTGTTTACAAGGAGTGCCCTAAACCAGGTTCTCACATCACCAGTTAAGCTCTGGACAAAAATTTTCATCCTAACATCATCATCATCAATCTCATAATTTTCAAAATAATCTATCATTTTCTTAGTGTGTTGTTTAGTAGTGTAAGTGCCAGTACCATAAAAATAGGTAACTTTGCTCTGATAATCCTGTGGCATAGCCCCTAGATTAGTAGGAAACTGTAGGGGAGAATATCGATTTGCCATACTAGCAGGTAAAATTGGGACAACTGGAAGCACATGGATAACAACTAAGACAAGTGTTGTGGATGGAGGAGTGGAAAAGAGGTTTTGGAGTGATGATGGTGAACTAGAAGAAGTTGCAACAATGGAAGAAAGGAGTTGTGATTTTCCAGCAATAAGCTTAGTTTGGATAGGGTTTTGCTAAGGTGTATTAAGGTTTAAATCAGCAAAATTTTCTTGATTTTCTCGGCTTCTTAGGCTTTTTGGGATCAAATTTGGATTTTCAAAAATAGCTGGAGGATTTGGATCTGGGTTTGATCTAGTGTAACGAGTTTTCTTCTTTGGAGTCAACTTCTAAAAATATATTTTTTGGTATTTTCTGGAAATATTTGAAGGATAAAAGTTTTGACAATATTTTGAAGGAAGCTTTTCAAATATAGGAGGCGTTGGGCTTTCCTTCAGGTGTGTTTGAAACAAGGAAACTTGATCAAATCTTTGAGACAGTTGTTTGAAGCCTAAAACTAGACTGGAGATAGACTGAAGTAGCTTTTATTTACTCCTGTGATTGCATAGAAAAACAGTTTCAAAGGCTGCCTAGCTAACTTCAGGCTCCATCTGTAGCTTTAGAAACTAGATAGCAGTAACAAACATTCATTCAGCTCCCCAGCGGAGTCGCCAATGATGTTATCACTAAGGTTGTTCCCCAAAACTTGTGAGAGAAGTGAATACGGCCGAGGTAACCACTAACCAATGTTTCAGATGCAGTTTCTAGCCAATCTGCATCCAGAGAGGGTTGTCTCTTTATAATTTAGCTTTGTTTTTGAGGTTTTTAGGCTAGTTATGATGTACATCGTTTTCTTTTAAATTTGTTGGATGGTGATCTTAAACAGAGCTGGGATGCAAGTCTGAAATAGTTTATTCCATTGGGTGAATGGAGTCTGGGAGGATGAACTGCTAAGTGTGTCTTCTTTGGTAAAGGGCAATACTACAGAGCAAGATAATCAATCTTGGAGCAATTTTCTAATCTGGAAATAGATGGAATGAAATCCAGTGGGTGAAGTGCAGTTAAGAATCCTTCATCGTGTTGGCAAAGGGAAAATGCATGAGTATTATCAAGGAGCAATAAAGAGTTCCCTATTAATATTCAAAGTGAAAGAATTAGAGGAAACAAGAGCAGCTAAGAATTTCTGTTTATGCTAACTCTGAAGAAAACATAAGTAATAATAGAGATTGAACACAGAGTGTATTTAAACAATTTCTGGGCTATTATTTTTCTCCATTACTAAGATTACGAAAACATATATGAACTTTGCAAACACAGAAAATACAAAAACAGGTTAGAATAACTTATTGATCCATAGAAAGACACAAGAATTGTGTAGCAGGGCCAAGAGCATCAAATCCACATTCAGACAGTGCAACAACAATGAAGTTCAACAGCCTTTGTATTAACAATCCCCAAAGTTACAGCACAGTCTAAAAGAGATATCACCAACCACGAATACTTCATCCATCTACTTATAGGAGAAGTAAATGAAGGAAATGAATGCAGAAGTAAATGTTGGTGTGCTGGCTGTTCAGTTGGTCAGATATTTTGAATTTTTGAACAGAGTGAGTCGGCTAGTAGTTGTCCCTTTATTCTGTATTCTTGTGTCGTTCTCCTGGCCCTTTCATCTGTGCCTGATTCCACTTTAATGTGTTTTGGTGTGACTTCCTTCCTTTGTTGTTTTCATCTTTATGATATGTGCCATGTGTTTTGAATTTTGATTAAATGCAGATGATAAAGGAAAATTAGAACTACCTTGGTAAAACCTCCAACATGCTTTGCCACCATTGGTCTGTTGGCAACTGGTGCCTTTGTAAATATTTATTAATATTTCATCAGCTTTAGTATACCTGTAGAAGTTGGGTTGGACTACAAAAAGATGTTTTATTTCATGCTCAATATAGAACAGATTCTCCAATTTGTCATATAAGCTCTGACCAGAGGGAGGTCCTATGTCTTCTGAAGTGCTTGATGATGTTGTGATCTGATTGGCAACATATGTATTTACCGTGTGAGCATATTGTTCATGTGTCAATAGTGTCTGATTGCTGGTTAACAAACTGGGTAGAACCTTCTGCTGCAAGACTGTAAACTTCTATGTAAAGGCATTTATTTCCATCTGCATTTCTTAACACTTTCTTTCCAAATTCTGTATGAAATTCCTCATGGTCAACACCTTTTTCACTGTCAAAATGGTGCTTTTTCTGTCCCTGATCTCCAGAGCTACTAGTTGTTCCCTATTGTGAGTGTTCAAAAAATGAATTTGTCTATTGGCCTTCTCGGGCATGTTTCCCAATGATGCTTTGGCCTTTTGAATCTCTACTTGGGCCTTTTCTATCAATTAAATTTTCTCATGGATCGTCTGAATTGATTTCCATTGATCAATGATAAACTAGCCAATTTTGGTCCAAAAAATTGTTTTGATTTCTGATAGAGGTTTATGAAGAGTGAGATCTTTCTCCAAGGATTTCACCTTATTTTCCAAGGCCTTTACCTCTCTAGTTTTCTCTGCCACTGTTATCTTAGATTTATCATAGCTTACCTCTAGCTTGGCCAATTTTTCTTTAGCTTCTTTGAGCTCTGCCATTTGGATTTCCAACTCGTTTATTGCCTTCATCATCTCTTCCATCCTCATGCTGGTATCTGGTACTGTTGTTGTTGCTGCCGTTGAAGCATCTGTGGCTAATGTACCTGTTGTTGATGTTGGGACAGTGGGAGGGATTGCTGCTGCAACTGTGGGAGGGGCAGTGGCAACTATTAGAGTTGCTTTAGGTGGCTGGGAGGTCGACTCTCCCTACTTGCCTTGCAATGCTTTCTCTAGTTCTTGCTCAGTTTCAGTTAGCCTTTGATTCATTCTATTCAGCAAATCCATCATGTCTTCTTCTGCCTTTTCTTGTGCAAGTTCTGTAGTTTGTGGGTGCATGGTAATATGTAGCTTCAATTGCTTCCTAAGTGCAGCAATATCTTCTTCCTTTTTCTTTATCAGTGCTTTGATTCCCTTGGCATCCTTGGGATCATGTCCCAGCTCAATAATGATCTCTTCTAAGGTCTTTATTCTGTTGTCTTTAGCCAAGGAAGATATATTTTCCACATTCAATTGGGCAGATGTATTGCTTAATGAATCCTTCAATTGGTGGGCTAGCATTGCCTTATTTGCCAATGTAGCATAAACCATTTCACCAGTTTGTTTGTACAGCTCAATCTGGTCCATTGGGTGTATGTCTTTGGCAAAGAGCTCTAGATTTGTTCTTATATAGTCAACTGCTGACTGTGGTTGCTGAACTTTAGGTTTAAAATGATTTAAGATCATTTTTTCCTCCTTAATGTCATATGCATACATGAATCTTTGCTGTTTGGAGGGGGTCATCCTGAGAAATTGATCATAAAGTTGCATCCTCAATGGCTCATTCTGGGCCTTAATGTCCATGAATGTTCTTTTCATATCAGAATGTTTCTTACTTTGCGGCCTTGAGGAGGAATTTTCCATACCATGCTGCCTCTCCATTTCTTTCCTATGAGAGCTGGTGGATGTTTGTTGCCTGGTTGCCCTCTCCTCTCTTGGGCTTTATGTGATTTCTTCAACAATTTCCTCTTCCAATAGAGGATCTACTCTTTTCCTTTTGGCCTCTGGCTGCTCTGTTGATCCACTTGCAGGTGTGGTCTCTTCTATGTCCCTTTTCTTGCTTCTTTCCTCATTGAGAGGAGTTTGTAATGTTGGTACCTCTGGTGCCTCTGTCTGTAGTGAAGGGCCTTGCCCTTGACCTTGCTCCTTTGAGGTGGTTGGTTGGTCTGTCATTGTTTCTTGCTCTGTGCCTACTACCTCCTTGCCCTTTGTTGTCCCTGCAGTTGGTGTAGTCCTTTCTTGGGCAGGTTGTTGTGAAGCTGCAGCAGTTGATGTGCGTTCTCTGGTTTGTTGTGGTATTTTGAATGACACCTGCCCAAAAGAATCTAAGTCAAGTGTCTTTTCCAGGTTTGTAATAGTTTGTTCCATTTTCTCTTCCTCAGTGAGCTATTCAATTAGTGTGCCTTGTATCCACTCATCTCGGATGGCAAATTGTTCTATTTCAGAGATCTTGAAATGTTCATAGGCTAACAGCCTATATTTTATTTCTCTTGTGTTGATAAATCCATTTGGGTCATAGGGTACCCACCAAAAGCTTCTTTTTAATCTAAGTTTCTCACCCAATATCTGATCAGCATCTTGCCATCCTTCTTTTTTGTTCATGACATAGGGGCCTAACTAATCTCTCAATTTCAACTGAGCCTTTTTCTTGGTGCTATGGAAATGAGTCAAATCTGAATTGATAAATTTCCTGAAATATTCCAAGGCAAACAATCTCATTGGCACATATTTTGGTAGCTTGTAGGGGCATAACTCACAGCCATATATCCTGATCTCAGTGTGATTCTGGTATAAATTCGAGTCACCTATTTTGTAGCTTTTGGAGAGCTGTAATATTTTCTGCATATCATAAGACAGTCTAGGAGGAGGAGTTCTCATTAATAGGAAAGAGACTGGATGTACGAACATGTCAATAAATTCACAGTAAGAGTAAGGAGAGTTGTGGACTTCATGAAAGACTGAGGTCCAAAAAATCACAGGCCTCTTTTCTCCTTTAGAGTCCAATTTTCTAATGGGAAATTGGAAACTGTTTGGCTGATAATACAGGAACAGATGATAGATGTAGGATGAGTACTTGAAGACTCCCTCCCTGTCTAGATTCAAGAGCTGGTCATGGATCTTGTTGGCAATGAATTTAGCATAGTTGTATTTGACAACAGGGGGCTTCCCTGGGGTGAATATGGATAATAAGACTAGTGTAGTTTCATCAATATATTCACTTGTCTTGAACCCCAGAATATAAGATATCATATCAACAAGTAATTTACCCACTTCATTAAACCATGCATAGTGAAAAGGAGGTGGCTCTGTAGGCTGACAATTTGGTTTCATAAATACTTGGGCAATTCGAGCTATCTCTGAGCTGGGGAGTTTGGGACCTTCATTAAGCAAGAATTTCATAGTAAGAGGAAACAAAAGCTGAGTTGGTTTGAAGTTTAGCATTTGATTTATGGAGTTAGGAGTTATATGAAAGAGGGTAGTTCCAAATGGATTTTTGACTGCCCTTTGGGTTGGCTCATATTTTTCACAGCAGAGGTGAATTATCTCAGGGAAAATATTGATAGAGGGGAGGTAGTACATGGGTAAATTTGATTCACATATCCCATAAAAATCATTTTTGCTTAAATAATTGTTCCTAGGTTCACAGAATGCTTGGAGATGGTTTCTCTCACCAGCTAGGTCTTAGATTTGATAATATCTATCAGCTAAGGGTAGCCATTCCAATTCCTTATGGGGTGCATTGAGAGGAATAACATTTAGGGACACTGGAGCCTCCATTATCCAACTGTCTGTGATTTGAAATTTGAATTTTTGGGTTTGTGTAAGTAGAATAGGCAAATCAATAACTCTGTGGATTTTCTCTGGGAACCGCAGACTGAATTCAACTCAGGAGCAACTCACTTGGTAAAAATTGTATTGAGAACTATAGCTCGCAGAGTTTTTCTAACAAGAAATGGGTAGAAACAGTTCAGGGCTCTTTCATTTAGCAAATGCAAATTTAAAGTGAACTCGAGTTTAGCTCAGTAGAAGAAATTTGAAGAGGGAGACAAAGTTTGCAGGACTTTCTTGGTAAAATGTGCAACAACAGTGGTCTAGATGAGCTGTTAGGAGGAGGTATAGTAGATTTTTGTTCAAATTTAGGTTCTTTGGGCCATTTTTGCAGAGAAAACTAAAAAACAGGGCTCGGGAGCAAAATTGATGTAAATACCTATTGTAACGATGAAATGTGCGATTTGCAGGTAGCAAACCGAGCTGAGGGGCCGAGCTGTGGAGTAAATTTGATGGGTGGTGGACTGGGTGGTCGAATGACTGCTTTTGGATGCAAATCGGCATGCACAGGTCATGTAGAGGAGACAAACAAAAATGAGCGAAAACGATGCTTTTACCTCTTTTTTAACAAGAAATTTTGACTTTGGTGGGCTTTGGCGTGTTTCTGTCGAATGACATCAGCATGACGTAATTTTTTGTCGTGTAGCGGGGTACGGAAGATGATGTGGTGGGTGACACAGAGGTGAGGTGGTGACATAAGCAGGTGACATGGTGCTGACGTGGGTGCGACATCAGCTGATGACGCAAGGGTGATGTTAGCAGGGAGGCAGCGGGGTGGTAAGCAATATTCCCCGCACCGCCTTTGGGTCAGGGTGGTATTGGACAGGGGGGGCTCCGATCACACCGAGAAGTTGACACCTATCTTCTGTACGGTGGAAATACCACCCATCCCCTGAATGCTATCGTTCAGTGATCGAAGGGGTTCCGATATCGCCGAGAGCCGTCGGATTTGGGCACGATGATCGAACAGTTGGCGGGCGGCTATGGTGCGGGTCCCACCACAAATTTTTAACGTTTTTTAATGTTCGCGGGGTATAAAACTTTGGTTAGCGGGGTTTATATGGTTTATATCGCCGGATTTGGTTATTTGTTTAACCAAATGTTAAACAAATCCTGATGGAGAGCATGGAGGGTTGTTATTGGCCCTGAGTGGACCAATAACTCCCGACAAAAATTAAAATATGGCTATAACTTTTAGCGAGGGGAGGGATATTTTTAGAAACTTAGGGTTTTATGTGTTTACATAATACGGGAAAGGGGTTTTGTTAGGGATTTAATATAATAGGATTAGTATGTTAATATGTGCTTAGAAGGGAAGTGCTAAGTTGTAGAGTTAGGAACTTAGGCTTAGGGAAATGAGAGGGTTTTTAGTAGCATAGTTGATAGTTTAGGCTTAGGAGAAAATCAATATTTTACACAAGAAATGTGCTTCTCTTCCTAAGTAAAAATAGAGTTTTCACTTAGTCTTTTTCATGAATGAAGTAAACTAGGAGTATTGAGAAGATGTCAGTGTCCTCGGAGGGAGGTTAGTGAATGATTGATGGGAGAAGAATGAAGTGGAGTTAGACATGCAACATCTGATTTTTCACCGTACTTTTCCATGATATTTATTTTATTCATAAGAGATGAATTACCTTTGAGAAACAAGATCACTCATGCAATTGCTTCAGCAACATCAACACTACGTACCCATCCTAATATACCTAACAATTTTTCTTCATTTTGCTTGGGTGCATTTGAACTAGCAAACCCTGATTCTCTTCTTTTCTTTTAGCTTCCATACTATCTAAATCTACCCTTATCTCTTTCCAGGGCCCAAATTAAACAGTTGGGCTCCTTTGCTTCTCTACCTATCTACTCATCTGCCAAGCTTGAACTGTTTGGATAGACCTTTATTCTCTATTCTAAGACAAGTAAATTCAAATATGAACTTGGCCAAGATTAAGCTATTTGGCCATTCATAAACCATAAAAAGAATCAAGCAACTGTACATAGTGAAATTCTTCAAAAATGGAACAGTAGTGGCATTTGAACTAGCACACTTTCCTGGTCTATTGGTTTGGGGTTCATTTCTTTCATTTTTCTCTTGACCATTTCCTTCTTTTTTCCCTTTGATTTTTCTTTTAGGGCATACCCTCTTTTCATTTTTTAATTTTCTTCATTTGTTTACAAAATATGGAACCTTTGCAGCATGTAAGGGATGAACATATTTGGCCCTTCTCCAGTCAATCATGAAAAATGAAACCTATTGGTATAGGAACCTAACACAATTATCTAGCTTTTCTGTATTGAGTTCTCCATCATAAATTGGCAAATCAAACTTCACATCTAATTTGATTAAGGAACTTTTCTTCTTCTTCTTAGAAGAGCTAGTGTTATGCAAAGAAGATGATGAGGATGATGAAGGTGATGATGGAGGAGATGGTGGAGGAGTCATTCATCCTTTTCTTTTGCCTTCTAGAGGGGCAACTAGAAAAGTTTCCTCTGCTCCTTTGTCTAGTTTGGGTGTTGCAGTGCTTTCACCTCGACCCTTCTTAAACTCCAGATACATCTCTTCCACCATGGCTTGGAGTGTCTTAAAACTTTTTATAAATTGATATTATGATCCCAATGGAGCTTCTTCTTCCATTCTCCTCTGAGAATAGACTCTTCCAATCTCTGGATTAGCCTCAACAGGTTCTCCTTCTCCTAGTCTGAGTTTTAATCTAGTTAACATTCAAAATCTAGCACAAGCTTGTCTAACCTTAATAAAACCAAAACAAAATTCTCTGATACCACTTGATCCGAAATGGATACTAAATCAAGAAGAAAAGGTATTTCAGACTCATGTGCAGGAATGCCTATATTATTTAGTGCAATGGATCGAAAAGATTGTGAATAATACAGACATTTAACAATTAGAAAACATAACAATTCAACACATTAACACAACAATAATCAAGGAGTTCACTAGACTTCCTAGCTAAGTCTCCTGGTCCAGCTTTCAGTGTCAACCTCTATATTATGTCTTCAAGAGCAGATTATTACAAGTGTGAGCTCAACCTCAGTCTCAACACAACAGTGACAAAAACAACAGGGATTTACTAGAAATCCTCAAATCTACAAGTGTACACAACGCTTCCTCTTACTCTTTGTCTTCTACTTTCTCTTCCGCTCCCTTGTTTTCCTCTTTGTCTACCATAGAGTTGTTTTTAAGCCTCACGGCCCTGTCTATCCGCTTTCCCTCTTCGGGCTCTCTGTCTTCCTCTTTTGTCCGTTCACCTCACTTTCAGCATTGGACACGTCTTGTTAACACAAAATGTTTAAGGCACAAGAACTCCTTTCAAAAACGGAAGGATTGGAAGGCACAGTGAAACTGACCGTTTGGTCTTCCTCTACACAAATCCTTGATATAACGCATATTTGGTCTATATACGATATTATTGGAATACAAATAAATACATAGAAATCCCGACAACAAAACTGATTATTGGAACTCAAAATATATAAAGCCGCATCTATAACCTTGTCCGGTCTTCTTGTATCGCTATCATAAGTCACATAAGCTATGGGTCTTCACCCCTTTGTACATGGTCCTAATCCCACTTTGCCAATCGTCGATCGGCACCATCAGCATATCACACTTCACATGGCCCACGGTCCAGTTGGCATCACCCCTTTGATATATTGCAATGTGATATTGCGATGCAATATTCGTAGTCGCATATCACTGTGTCTCCAGACCCATAGTAAGTCCTTCCCTTTTAAACCTGTGATGCAATATACATGGTCTCCGTCGTTGATCTATGCACCGATCCGATAGTCCATGTTATATCATTTGATCACAGTCGCAACTCACTCAAGGTTAGCGCTGATATGCCCTGCTGGCCTTCGTCGATGCGATATCACTGATCTCCTTCAATGTGATTTGCTGATTTGATCTAGACCATTGATCAGCCCGATCTAATAGCTCCCATCCAGCGGCATTTGAACCTCCAATAAGCTCAGCTTTTGCCATTCCTTAGTGTTTTTCTCTGTGAGAATGTTTTCCGATAGTTTGAAGACTAAAAATTTTTAGAGTGTTTAAGATCCATCGATATAACATGGAAAAAGAGAAGCAATAATATGACTAGGCATCGTGCTCACGTGTATTACAATGCATCTTGTCTGATCATTGATTTCTTGATGCATGCGCCAGGAAGTTCTACTAGACATTTAATCTTGTAAGCCTTACCATGGAGAAAAACAAAGGCATGCTAAGGTTTCTACCAGGATAATAGAAGCAAGTGATGGAGATTAGTAAGCCAATTAATGGTCCTGTCAAATTTGAAAAGCATGCCCATGTCTTGATCTTGCGGTGGTTTTGTTTGTTAAGTAACCACAGGCCTTTGGTCCAACCACAAATAAAAGGAACCAAGATGGAAAGACAATGTAGTGGCATTATAAATCAACCTGGTAGGCCTTTGAATGGTTAGTGTACACAGCAGGTGGACCCCACACTACACATAATCCCAAAGGGAAGGTTATAGGCTAAGGGTGTGCCCAAGACTAGGTTCTGTCTAGCTTTGTGACCGAGGGTGCAGATGGTTTATTGCATGGTGTTTTATGCCTCGATGATATAGTTCAAAGAAGAATTTAGGTCTAATTTTTGCAATGATTTCATGTGTTTGTGACCTATTGTCATTGCTACAACACCCTCCAAACTTTCAGCCCACAATTAAATTTTAAAGCCTACTTTTACCCTACATACTTTCATTTCAAGTAATAAGATTTATTCCATGTGTTTTGTCTAAGTCTTCTGACCCCTTTTGGAATAAAACCAAAATGTCATATTTTGGCATGGGAAGTATCGCATATCACATAAGAGGAGTTATGGTTTGTTCCAAGGGGTAAATCTAGTGTTAATGAGTCATATTTATCATATATACATGTATTATGCTTATTCCCAAAGTTTCATACATTGTCGCACAAGTGTGGTCACTGTTGTCGTAAAGTGTACCTTTAGTGTCACACTTGGAGGACATTGTTGTATGTCATTGCATAGAGGGGATCATATTTCTCTTGTATTATGAGTGATCAATGTTTTTAGTATGTGATCATGTTCAAGTTTTGTCCTTGTTCACTTTGACCTCACTAATCTCACACTTATCCAAACTCTAGAAAATCCCGAGCAACAACCCTTCACTCAGCTCTCTGAAACAGCACACTGTGCAATCTCAACCCTCAAGCTCAGATCTTGCCTCTTGGAACTTTACAATGCATAGTTCGTGCCTCCCATAACTATGCACTACACAGTCTCAGTGCTCAACTTTGGCTCCTTTAGCTCCAGAATTGCACAATTTAGCCTCCTATTCAACTCCTTCTGTGCACTGTGTAGTATCAAGCTTCAAGATCTCAACCTGCCTCCTTGAACTACAAAAGTTCACAATACTTAGGCCTCTCTCCCTTTAGAACCGTGCATTTGGAAACTTCAAGCCTCAAGACTGCCTCCATGAGCTCCTTAAACGTTCAGTCACTCTGCCTCGACCTTCCCAAATTACACACAACATAGTATCAAGCCTCAATACTGACTCCTAACCTATGGAACTATGCGTTGTGAAATCCTTGAGCCAGTTTCTTAGCCCAACACTTAGTTCCGGCTCAATAATTGGTTTCCATGAAGCATGTTATACTATGCATTTTTTGGACTGATGTTATCTCTTCATGAGTGGTTTCCAATTGTATGTATTATATTTTTTCATGATAGGATGATGATCAAGGAGAAGAATAACGAGACCATGCTAGAATACACCTATGTAGCTACAAAGACAAGTTGTTCATTAAAGAAAAGAAAAAGGGACACGAGGTTACGACAACAATTGGAGATCAAGATCACAATGAAAACTCCTTACCTTCAAGCCTTATGGAGGAGGAAGAGGAAGAACATGCACAAAGATAGCAACAAAAAGAATGGCTTGACATTGGCGTATCATCATGTAGTCCATGTCATGTCTTATCAAGGTTTCATGTCAAGATGTTATATGAGTCATCATTTGCCACATTATTTGTGGATATGACTATGTAATTTTCATATATGAGAAATGTTATGTAAAGTGGAAGTCCAAGAATCATATATAGAATTTGAAAATCCATGAAGGATTCAAAAGATCATATGGAAGTCAAAGAGTCATGAGGGAAGTCCAAGAGTCGCAATGGAGGTGAAGAGTCACCCCATTTGTTATAAATACACCCTCATAACTCACATAAAGGAATTTTCACCTTGGATCCTCCTATCAGGCATTAGAGAGCAAGATAGTTATTTTGGAGGAGCAAGTGGCTTCTCTAATTATCCATTATTGGAGTTAGTAGTGTTCATTGTACCAATGTATGTTGGAACTTTTTCTTAATACTTGAAGCTCGTTGAGCCAACACAATTTCATGCATATGTCATAAATGTTGCAAGACTATTCTTTGAATGTTTTTTATATATGTTGTTTTCGTATGTACTAAATAAATTTAACTATTTCATTGGCTTTGGTACTTATCTTGTTGAAGGTGTTATGCATTTGTTTTAACAAACATTTCTTCTATGTGAACTACTTCTCTATTTGATCAATGGTTCATTCATATGTATATGCTCATGGTTTTTTACTAAATTAGTACTATTACTCTTATTTTAAAGGATCACTTTTATCCCCACCCCCCTCAGTAAAATAATCTTGATACATTCTGCAACTGAACATTTCACAAAGCACACACACTTGTTCATTCAAAAGTACATGCACATTAATATCTCGTGTTAACATTGTATCCAAGGAAAATATCTAAGAAACAATGGCAGTTAGGCGTTATTTTTGGAAGGGATCCCACACCAAACTATGTGAAGTCTAATTGGGATTTTTCATCGGGGAGACCCCCTTGCATGTTGGCAAGATGCAAGACCATCAACATTCCAGGACTAGGAGGGAAACCAGTTTTTTTATGGCTAAAAAATAACCACATCCTAATAGATATACTTCTTCACAAGGAAGTAAAGTTCCCATTTCCACTCCAACTCATACTCCTGAAACATAAGAAACTACTTAGTCTAGTCCAAGAAAATCCTTTGAGCTTACTTAAGATCAACTTTGGACTATCCAACCCATCACTTGTAAGTTTGCAAGAGCTCCTATTTTGCTTCATGTTAATATTATTCTACCTCATAATCTTGTAAATAAAGAAACAACTCCCAACAATGTATTAGTTTCTTTGATGGAAGATTTGGTTATCACGATCCTTGAGGCATTGGTTGAATGTACAAAAAATCAAGGGGAACTTCCACCCATTAAGGATAATCCAGATAGTGAAGGGGAATATTTTCAGTTTTTTGACAAGGAACATCATCATTACAACATAGATTTTAATGGTGAAGGAGAAGAGTTTTTTCAGATTCAGAAGAAGAGAAGGAGGAAAGAGATGAATACATGGTAGATTCAGACTTGGATTGGATGGCCCAAGGGCCAATAGCTCTCCTAGACAATCTTCACATAATCCAAAACATATGGAAAAGATGATGTCAAATTTTGATCCCGATAAGAAGACCAAAGTGTAAGACCCTCTTGATGACTTCTACATGCATTTATAGATTCTTGAGGTATGCTTTAACAATGTTTCTTGTAGACTCGTTTCATACACTTTAGAAGGTAGAGGATCTATATGTTATCATATTCTTTCGACCAATTCTATCCATAGTTGGAGGGAGTTTAAGAAGATATTTTTGCAAAAAGTTGTTGATGATAATACTTTCACTATGTTGTTAAAATAACTTGGGAACCTAAAAATGGGAGACAAATAAAGAGTTAAATATTTTAATTAGATATTTCTATAGGGATTAATGCACAGTGTACAGAAGATGAAGGAACCCTCAAGGATCTTCCTAAGACCCTTGGTAGACTGTAAGATTATCTGCAGTTGTCACAAAGATACATGCATGTCCATATTCAACAACGAACTATCAAACCGAGATGGATTCATTACCTCAAGCCTTTGTGTGGAGTTGTTGGAGAGCACAACGAAGCCGGGTGGAAGTCCCCTAAGCCAGCTCCAAATAAACTCTTGCACATATAAAAGACAAGTGTAATCACAACATAAAACCTTGATAATCAATGCATGAATATACAAAAGACATCTAGTTGCACATAACTAATCCACTCATGATAAAAGACATTGAATAAACATATAAATGAATTATAATACCAACATCAGGAAGTGGACAGTACAATTGTAGTTCTATATTAATGTTGAAAGAGTGATTACAACCATCGGTTGCATCAACCTTCCCTTACCCCTACAACTCCTCTCTCTCTCCCCCTTCTTACCAACTTCTTATGCTTAAGTCTGAGACTCTGCTCAACAATCAAGTAAGTTATCCTTTCAAATGATCTGAGCTCTTTCACAATAGCCCTAGCTCTCCTTATGTAGCATGTGAGGTTAGGATTTCCAAGTTTCTCCATTAGTTTCTTTAGGTAAAATCAATGATGTTGCCATTCTTTTGAGCTCTTTCCCATTTGCATTCTCCATTACGATTAGTAATCCCCCAAATAGGTCGAACTTGGATTTTTCCTTTCTTTCTGAGTTGATTTAGGAGAGCATATAGGGATATTTCTTAGTCAATCCACTCCTTTGACCCTTAGATCCTCATTAGGGTTTACTAATGTTGTTCCCGAGGTAACAAGTAGAGTTACTTGGGTCACTAACGCACCCTTAGGCTTGCTAAGAAGCTTTATAAAGCAGCTTTCTAGTGTATAGGCAGTGTTAGCTTGGAAACAAGGCTTGTGAACTTGGTCATTGTTTTAGTCATCATGTCTTTCCCCTCTGAGCTGATGAGGAGGTCATTTTCCTATATAAATGATATTCAATCATTTGTTGAACAAGTTCCCTATTGATGTACAACCACACAATGACATCAATAAATATTATTACAAAACTAACTTTCCAACTAACATTTTTGTGTTCATTAAAAGAGATGCAAAGAATAACTTGGAATTAAACTTTGTAGAAGCTCTTGTTGTTGAAAAATATTTGCATTCTATTGGAGTCATTGAAGATACTAATGATCCTAAAGACTCCAAGGAATATGGTAATAAAAACCAAGCCTCTTCCAGCAAGGCCAAAGACAAATACTCTTTTGATATGGAAAGCTTGACCAAGTTTTTGAATATTCTTACAAACGAAGTATCAAAGTTAAAGAGGAGGTCAAGCAAGGCATCCACTACCAGCAACAATTTTTCTAGGCCACCTTTCTTTAAAATGAACAAAAATTCTTGACTAGCCAAATCTGCTCAAAGTTCTAATGCAATGTTCAATGTCAAAAGTTTGGGCATGGATAATTTTTCACTTTTCATCAAGAGAAACATTCAGAAAAAATGTGCCCACAGTGGGACCACAATATGAAAACTATGATGGATAACTTGGTTGATACTCTATTATTGTGAGAACAATCCAAACAAAGTGAAGAAGCAAATGAACCTATTGTAACTGAGGAAATTTTGGGTCCTGGACATTCAATGAACATGTTTAGTGTATGTACAATGCTAATAAACATAGTGTTAATTAGTCGTTAGAGAGTGAAGCCCCTCCCAAGAAGTCAAGTTATCATTACAACTTGAGGAGCAAGGGACGTGTTTCTGAGTAGGAACTTAAGAAGTATTTGCTACTTATAATTATACCACCTTCAAATCCATCTCAAAATCCACAAAAAATGTATGGAAGTGCTCATGTTGCTAGGAACACTTCTGTCAACAACAAAAACAAGTACAATGCTCTTAAAGCTTCACATAAATCCACACCACTGGATTCATTAGCATAACTCATTTAGATGGAAAGTATCAATTATAACATTATTGAAGATATGAAAAGAGCCCAAGCAAAAATTTCAATCATTGAGCTTGGAAAGATAACAGGTCAACGAGAACTGATTCTCCAGGCACTCTCATCGCACTCTTCGGCAAGTAAAGAAGTTTATGCTTCTCAAGTGATTTCTAGTAACTCACGATATCATCGAATCTTTAGTAAATGTTGTAAATTTGAGTTCTAACACTCTCTTACCTCCATTTCTTTTAACTTTTGAAGTATTTAATTATAATGTCAATAATTGTTTGGTTGAATTTGGTGCATCTGTGAATGTTATGCCATTGTCTATTGCTAAGAAAATAAATGTTGAATGGATAAAACTGATTCATGGATCATATAGCTTGATAGATTGTTTGTACAGGACATTGGTGAACTCAACAATGTTAGCATTCACTTGTCATTTGACCGTAGAGTTAGCTAGTGTATAAATATTGTAGTTGTTGACATTCCTGAAGCCTACCATCTACTGCTTAGTAGAGATTGGTCCAAAAAATTACAAGGATATTTTTCAACTGACTGGACAAATTTATGTCTTCCATATAAGGGCATAAATAACCAAAATAGAGTTGAAAGTGAGTGTTACATGAAACACATTGTGACACAAATTGAGGAAAAAAATGAACCAATGTGTTTTGTAGATGTTATTTTTGGAAATTCTTTTCTAGAAGTAGATCATGGATTTTATCTAATCCAGGTGGATATTGGTGGCCACTCACCTATCCCACCTAGACCTCTAGTCAATTTCACTTGTTTCCTTGTTTATTTAAGCATTTACTATTTTTTAGCAATATTTCGAGTCCTGAACTTCCAAAGCAGTTTTCACCCCCTAAATGATGGTTTTTGATGTCCACTGTAGGCCCTTGTCCAAAGGCATGGGCCTATAGAAAATATTGTAGTACTCAGAGAGAAATTTCTCACAAGGTATCATATGCTCCAATCGAAGATAATATTACCAAGTTCTAACCTCGGGAAGTTGACTACCTAACTAACCCCAACAGGGCCCACAAAATCTTGGTGTTACATCTCTTGTGGTTAGGATTTAGGTTGTTCAAGGTTTTATCATGTTTTTCAATAATAAGTAGGCCCTTGAGCCTCATTGTAACATAGTTTAGAGACATGTAGCTGCCACATGTCTTCTCATAGATAAGCTACCATGGCCCAAGCTAGTCTTATTTCCATTATGTTTGTAAGCATATTTCAGTATTTGATATTAATGAAATGAAGTGTTATTTCTATTGCATATCTATATTTATGGTTATATCTATAATTTTTTGTGTTCCTGTTTAAATTTGGATCAATGGTATTAGAGCGGTCTTCCCTTTCTTTGTTTTTCTTTGCATGACCCCAACAAGTTCGGGATATAAGGGGTTAAGGCTTAAACTGGTTGAACCTTTGCAAGACTAGCCTCGCAAAAATATCAATGACCACTCATGAGGGAAGAAAAGAAAGATGAGAGGGAAAGAGATCATTCCAAAAATTTCTCGAAGAAGCCCATGAGCGACACAGAGACACGATGATGGACAACTTTGCCCAAATCCTTGAGTGGCTACCCAAGGGCGACACATCTACTTCTTGTAGCTACTCTGGAAGTGCCACAACCTTTAAGGTACAACTTGACTTTGACATTGTCATAATTGAGGGTCAAATAGATGTAGACACTATAGATAAATGGTTAAATCTACTAGAAGGATATTTTTTTGTTCATGATTTTTCTAGTGGGGAAAAGATTACTTTTTATCTTCTCAAATTGACCCCCAACATCAAGGATTGGTGGGAAACCTATTGTGAGAATAAGGATGAAATTACGCCCTCACTATTTTTGTCCACACCCACTTGTGATTCACTCTGAGACACCGTCAAGGATCAATACTACCTTGTCAAGAGCTATGAGGATAAATACATAAAGTGGACCACACTACAACAGGGAAGGGATGAAGATTTTCTAGAGTTTACCAACATTTTTCATACCCTTCACATGAAGTTGGGTATCAAGGATTATGAGAAACATTTGGTACTCAAGTACTGTGACTACCTACACAGATACATCCAGGATGAGATGGCATTCCTAGACATCTCCTCACTCGGCCTAGCGTACTGATACTATAAAGATTGAGCAAAATCTTAAACAGAAAAGGTGAGACTTTGTATCTGTGAATTTGAAGCAAGGGAAAGGTTCCCCCAAACTGCAGATCAAAGGGAAAAGCCAAGGTGAGGCGACCTAGGATAAGCCAACAAAGCCACAAAAAAGAACAACACCATGAATACAAAGCAGGACACATGAAAGTGGTGTGAGTTCCATAAGAGCTCCACTCACAACACAAGTGAGTCTCGAGCCAAGAAGTCATTGGTGGCCAAGCTAAAGGCTTCTTAGTCCGATGCATGTTCCAACTATGAGTGAAAACCCAACAAGGGGGATGAAAGGGGAAGTAGATCATTGACACGAAGCCTAGTGTCACTATAGCCACTAGCAAGATCTAGAAGATTGAGCCTAAAGATCCTGAAGAGGGGGATCGCTTATTCCACTGAAGCAGTTAGGCCTACCGACTACAACACATCTGCAACGTACACCATTGGGTGGCTTCACCAAGGAGGATATCTTCACGTCAACCAGTAGTGCCGCCTTCCTTAGGACATCAAGCCCTTCATGGATGAGGTGCTCTGTGATGTTGCTCCTCTTGAAGTTTTTGATATATTATTAGGACAACCATACTTATGAAAGTGACATGTTGTATATGAGTCTAAACCTCACTATGTTATTATTTCTTTGGAAACTTATATATACAGGATACTGAAGGTAGTCCCAACTACTACCAAATCTTTGATATATGCTAAGCCATGCAGTAAGTTCATCTCCTAGACTATGAAATTTATTTTATTTATGATTCACTCTCAAAGTAAGGGGAATGTCATAGCCACATCCATGGCCCCCAGGAAGGGTTCTTCCAAGTAGCAGAAGCAGGAGGATACATTCATTGAATAATACAGAGACATCTTCTCGTCACCCACACAAATGCCCTTGTATTGTTAGGTCAAGCATTCAATCGATCTGACTCCCAAAGCACCTCTACCCAACGGGCTGATATATCGTCGCTCCATTATGGAAAATGAAGAGATCAAGAACAAAATCTAGGAGTTGCTACAAAAAGGGCACATCCGACCAAGTCACTCACCTCGTGGGAGCTTGATTGTAATTGTACGGAAGAAGGATGGGACTTAGAGGATTTTCATTGATTATCGGGCACTAAACAAAATCACTATAAGGAACAGGTATACAATCCCATGGACTAATGACCTATTGCACCAACTCAAGGGGGCCAAGTATTTCATCAAGATTGATCTGAAGTATGGTTATCACCAAGTTCCAATAGATCCCACATAAGTATGGAAGACCACCTTTAAATACAAGGAAGGACCTTTTGAATGGTTGGTTATGCCCTTCGGGTTGACGAATGCCCTTGCTACTTTTATGAGGCTAATGGATGACATCTTGCGGCCTTTCACCAATTCGTTATTGGTGGTTTACCTAGATGACATCCTCATCTTCAGCAAGAGTTGGGAAGAACACTTGCAACACATTCTGCGGGTCCTTCAAACCCTTCAACAACACAAACTGTGTGCCAAATTGGAGAAATGCACCTTTGGCATGAACCAGGTCTAATACTTGGGTTACATCATAGATGAGCATGGAGTGCATGTGGACTCAACAAAGATCCAAGTCATTTGGGATTGGCCAGCCTCGACCACTCTGACAGAGCTTCACAGCTTTTTGGGTCTTGCAAATTTTTATCAGAGGTTCGTGTTGTGATTATCCCATAGCACTTGGCCTTTGAGTCAAATTACTAAGGGTGGCGTGAAAGCAAAGTTTTCCTAGTCTGAGTCCCAATATAAGGTGCTCGTTGAGTTGAAGCAATGCCTCTACTCTGCACCGATACTCACACTACCCAACCTGCAATAACCATTTGTAATCAAGACAGATGCCTTGGATTATGCTATTGTTGCAGTCCCCAACCAGCATGGGCATCCAGTGGACTATCATTGTGAGATACTTTCCGATAAAATTCAGAAGTACCCCACCTATGATAAAAAGATGTATTCCATCATGCAGGATTGCTAATAATGGAAGAACTACATTCTGGAGAATGAGATGGTCATCCACATATATCACCGACCTCTTCCGTCTATACAAAGACAAGGGAAGTTGCAGAATGATTTCCATTAGAAGTGGTATACATATCTGCAAAAATTCCACTTGAACATTAAATACAAAAAGGGTAGTTCCAACCATGTTATAGACTACCTCAGCCGATCCCCAGTTGCAGCAATGACTATTGTTCTCAACTCTTGTGGTCACGAGACCTCTGGATGGCCACAACTATACAGAGATGATCTAAATTTTTCCTCGACATACCAGATGCTAATAGCTGGAAAGAAAGTTCCTGATTTCCACATCTAGGATGAATTATTATTCTACCTTGGCCACCTCTGTGTTCCTTCAAGCGAGCGTGCCAAGCTGATTTGGGAGGCACACTACAGTCAGGTTGTAGGAAACTTTTGTGTGGAGAAAATTGTGGTTTTACAACAAAAGTACTTTTATTAGCCCAAACTCCTATTGGATGTTGGGAAATATATTAGATTCTAGACTGCGTGTGTCATCGTCAAGCCAACTATCAAGAAGCAAGGCCTATACACTCCTCTACCTACTCCTAGCCAGCAATGGGTATCCATCTCCATGGACTATATGTCTAGCCTCCCTTCTACCAGGCATGGTAATGATGGTGTATTTGTGGTCATGGAAAAATTTTCTAAGATGGCTATATTGATGGCCTACAAGAAGAGTATCAAAATAAAGGACACTTCCAAACTCTTCTTTGAATGAGTATGGGTACATTTTTGGATCCCATAGACCATTAGATCAAATCAGGATAGAAGGTTCCTAGGTACATTCTCATCAAGCCTCTAGACACTATTGGACACCAAGCTCACCAAATTGATTGTCTACCATCCCCATATTGATTGCTAAACGAAGGTCATCAATAGGATGATAGTGCACATACTCCGCATGTACAACTCCAAGCATCCTAAAACCTAGGATGAGAGTCTTCCATATGTGAAACACAGTTATAATAGAACTCTCCATAGCTCGATTGGTCGCAGTCCCTTTATAGTGGGTCTAGGATTTCAATGATTGTGTTTGATTGATGTTGCCATGCCTCATGTGACTACACAGAAATAATCCACACATGTAATATCTGAGGCTGATAAAGTGACCAGATTTATTGAATGCATCAAACACATATTCTAGTAGGTTCATGACATTTTGGAGAAGTCAAATGCCAAGTACAAGCAACGACATGATCAACATTGGGTGCCACATAAGTGTCAGGTGGGCAACAAAGTCTAGTTGCATTTGTAGAAAGAACCCCTTACCAGAGTCCATTGGAAGCTCATACCACTCCGATACAGTCCTTACACCATCTCCAAGGCTATGTTAGGAAATTATTTTGAGCTCAGCATTCCCCCATTCCTTGGCCTGCACCCAATGTTCAATGTGGACCACCTTCGACCATACTTTCCACCATTGTTGGACACATCATACATTGCAGAACATCTCACACCAATAGAGTTAAATCCAGAATTCATGAAACATGCCTGAACTGATTGTATTAGGGACACATAGGTCAAGAGCACTCACCAACAAAAGATCCAACTATATTGGGTTGTCAAAGCTAGCAACCCCTACACCAAGGCAAGTGGTTCACCAGGGACCAAGTTCAACAAAAATTTCCTCACCTCATGGAGGCTCTTCACACAATGGGGACCATTGATTCCTAAGGGGTGAGGATTGATCCAGGTGGATATTGGTGGCCACCCACCTATCCCACCTAGACGTCTAGTCAGTTTCATTTGTTTCCTTGTTTATTTAAGCAATTACTATTTTTAGCAGTTTTTTGGGTCATGAACTTCCGAAGTAGTTTTGACCCCCCTAAACAACGGTTTTTTTTTTTTTTTTTTTTTTTTTTTTTTTTTTTTTTTTTTTTTTTTTTTTTTTTAATTTCCACTGCATTCCCATATCCGGAGGCAGGGTGTTGCAAAACACATTGTAGTACTAGGAGAGACCTTTACAACAAGGTATCATACATGCCAAATGGAGATAATATGACCAAGTTATGACCCTGGGAAGTTGGCTGCCCAACTAACCCAACAGGGCCCACAAAATCCTGGTGTTACATCTCTTGGGTTAGGGTTTTGGATATTTAGGGTTTTCTCATGTTTTTCAATAATAAAATATGCCCTTGAGCCTCATTGTAACACATTTCAAAGGCATGTAGCCAACACATCTCTTCTCAGAGATAAGCTAACATCGCCCGAGCTAGTCTTATTTCCATTATGTTTGTAAGCATATTTCAATATTTGATATTAATGAAATGAAGTGTTATTTCTGTTGAATCTTTGACTTTATGGTTATATCTATAAATTTGTTGCATTCATTTTTAAATTCAAATCATTATCTAACTCATCGTTCACCCAACCCACCAGATACATAGTTGGAACTCCTTTGAAATCCAACTGGTGCAAATCAACCTTCTACAATAGATGTAAATAGTAGTTGTATAGGACATAGCCCTGGTATTTATAGTATTTGGAATTTTTACTTTCATGATTTGAAAATATAGGAGGGCTCTAGAGCTAGTTATATTTTAATAGACCCACAATAGAGAAAACATTAGGTCTATTTTCGCTTGGAGTTTGAGTGCACCAACAACGTTTCTTAATACAAAGCACTCATTCTGGGTTTGAAGAAATCCATCAACCTTAAGGTTGAGGTGCTTAAAGTAGTAGGTGACTGAATTTATCGCATGTTAGGTACACAATATGATACACTATGTGTCACCTAATATTAAGAGTTATGAACAAGAGGTATGGAATTTAATTTTGCAATTCTAAGATTTTAATTTATTTTTGTTCCTAGAATCTATGTTAGGATATTCCAACACATAGGAATAGTTAAGTATAACTTGTTCTAGTATAGAGCTAGGTAAAGTGTGTTTCTTTACTATGTACATTTTTAACTTACAATCCGACGGTCACGATATGTAGTGATCCGACGGTTCATTCTCTCCTCGGTATTACCGACACTTGATCCGTGGCTTAACACCCGATTGGTCCATGATTTCTATTTAAAGCGCATGGAGGGTCAATTGTAGGTTAACCATTCATGAGAGAAGCTTATGTAAATTTTCATTCTTTTAATTGCCTGAAGTGGCCGCGTTGGCTCAGGCCGTGGATTGTTTCCCTCTTGGAGGGTTTTAACCATGTCAAAAATACTGGTGTATTGATCTGTGATCTGTTTGTGAGAAGTGTCCTTTGGTGTTTTGTCTAAGGAACTTACCCTGTAAATTCCTACAATCTACAACGCTACTATAGACATGTTAGCAAATGTTGCTGCAAAGTTGTCACCGTTGAAGGATGGATTTTCTGTTGAAATTGTTTATAGGCCATTTGTTCCTAATAATATCACTAATTTTCACATCTTCAATGATGACCAATAGATTTGGACTTTATGGCCAACACTGATGTATTCAAATACACAAATATTGACAAAGACGAGCATGAGAAAGCATTGCATGACACATATCAAGCAAGTAAAGAAAACCCCATGCCCAAGGGTGTGGTTTCATTGGGAAATATGTATGATTTTCAAAATAGCTTTAGGGGACTAGTCAAAGCAAAGATCCATAGTTCCACTCTATTGTAGGAATAGATAAATCTTGGTATGTATCAAGATTTGAAGTTAGTTAATCTTTGTAGTTGTTGCACACCATAAGAGTGGAAATCTTTTATTCACCTCTTTAAGAAGTACTGAGGTGTCTTTGCGTGGACATACGATGATATTAAGACTTACAACACATGAATAATCCATCATGTAATATAAATCAAGCAAGGGGCCAAGCGTTTTCAATAGAAACTGCAAAAAGTTCATCCTACTGATGAGTCCTGGTATTGCACCAAGGATGTTGCAACTCCCAAGGCTTCTCAACTTAAATTATCAACCTGGGGTTCTTATAAACTTAGAGGTGATAGTGTTATATGCACAATAGGTTAGGTTATACTCATGTCACCCTTAGAAATTAGATAAAATCAAGGTATTTAGAGACCACTCCTTCAATTAACTACAAATATAATTTCTTATGAAATCATATTGTGATTGCAAGGAGATGAACATGATTCTAACTATAGAGATGAAAATGCCATTCATTAAATGTAAATGATAATTAAAATTGTATGAAAGGAATAGGATAATATAGTTGAAGAAATAAACCATGTTATTGTATCAACACACTTAATAAAATCAATAGCCTATTTGCATGACTCATTTATCTATTTGCAACTTATTTTAAAAATTGAGGAATTCAATTTTCAACACAACTATGAAAAAAAATGCTAAGTCTAATTCTGCTTGTTGTCTTATGTTTGTAGTGAGGAAAGGATGGGGTTGGAGTGGTATTAGAGTCTTCCTTGATCATGAAATCAAATATTGGGGGCCATTATTCAAATTCAAATTGCAAGAGCGAATCTGGTTGAAGTAAGCAATGTTGCACGACTGCTACAGGAAGTGCTACAGGAGGCCCTGTTTTGCTATAGGAGGAAGTCTGAGAGCTTTTTTAGGATAAGAATGGTATCTTGAAGGTGAAGGAATGTGGATGAAGTTGAATGAAGGTGAATGAATGGTGTGGGAGTCCCTTAGCCAAGATAAGTACCCCTCGGAGGCCTATCTTGCACCAAAGTTTATGCCCATGATGTCCTTCATTTTCCCTAGAAGAGTGATCTCAGTGGCAGAAGAAATGTGAAGTATCCAAGAGAGAGATGGAATGGTCTAGGTGGATGTGGAAGAGTGTTCCCACCCCTTCAAGTCAACAATAATCCCTGCAGACTAATCAAACAAATGCATAAAATCATCAATATCACAAGAAAATAAATTAACATGGAAATAATGAGTTGAAATTTCTTAAAATCTACTCTACCCTACAACACAAATCTAATTGCCAATTCAGTGCTACTAACTTCTAAGTTGTAGAAACCAAGCATTCAAAAGGATTACAATACAACACTTCACAATTTCCAAGAAATCATAAACACATTTTTTTAGGTTGTTGCTTTAGATCTTCCAACCACTCTTCCCACGCGAGAGGTGATAAGAAAACCTACAACTACAAGTTTTGTGATGAAATTCCTACATAAACAAGAAAATAATTACAATGAATTGAACAAGAACAAGGAAATAATAAAATAGAGGGACTAAAGCCTCTAGGTTAAGCCCAACCCAAGGGTTTCAGCCCTCCAAAAATAACTCAGATGTAGGCCAACAATGAACTTCTCATTGACATAAAATAAGAGTCACCTACATCATATGAAATATGAAAATAATAGTATGAAGCACGAGGCTCTTAGTAGATACTCCTATCTTCAACAAAAATTGAAATCCTAATGATCCTTTAGGTTTGTTTATTTATACAAAAGGTAGTTGAGGGCAGCTCCATTCGAAAGATGAGTGATTCCCTCCAAAATATCAAGATTGGTGGATCTGGTTGCCTTGGATCTTCACATGCACTTGAGTTCCTCAACTTCTAGTGAATTTGAGTTGTTGGTGAGGAATATTTGATATCAAGCCAAGATGGGGAGTTAATGCAGTGGACAAGCCCCCTATATTCTCTCTAGATGTATCCAATAAACTTCTGCATAGTAAATATCTCGAAAAATTCTTCTTTTTCCTACATAATAATCACATTAGGCTATGGAATATGACAAGAACCCTTTTTTCTTCCTACTAAGAATATTATGATTAAAAAATGCAAATTAATGTGAGAAAATGAGAGTTTAAAGGGCTAGAAGATAGCACAATGGGCCTCAAAATATCCCTATTGATGAGACCCATCCCCTACCCTTGAGCCCCTCATTTAGAAAGAGTTGAGAAAACTACTGGATGCTTAGATCATTTTTAAAGTTTGTCATCCAACATGGGTGTCCAATATGGTTCCAGTAAGGAAGAAGTCTAGGGAGATATGTTTGTGCATTGATTTTTGCAATCTGAAACGTGCCTTGCAAAAAGAAAAATATATAGTGTCATCCATGGATTTTTTTTACAAATAGTATTAGGGTATGAAATGTTTTCTTTGCTAGACAATTTCTTGGGATACAACTAGGTTCTGCTATCAGAACCCGAAATGGACATGACCACATTTCAAACCCAGTGGGGTATGTTGGCTTTTAAAATAATGCATGTTGGACTTTTTAAAATAGGATATACTTTTCAACACGTGATGGACATCACATTTGACAGTTTAATTGGTCAAAGCATTATGGTTTACTTGGATGACATGCCAGTGTTTTCAAAAAGGAGATCTAATCAATTACATCATCTAAAGAAATTCTTTTGAGTGATATCACAAATACGAGATATCTCTTAATCCCAAGAAGAGAATTTTCGCAATGTACAAGGGAAATCTCTTGGCCCATATTATTGCGAATATTCAAATTAAAATAGACCCTAAATGGGTTAAAACTATCATTCATATTCCCTTTCTGATGAACAAGAGAGTGATTCAGTCCTTATTAGGGAAAATAAATTTCCTCCACAAGTTCATATCAGAATATGCATAGATAGTTAAACCACTGCAAGAGAATATAAATAAGGATGTGATCTATAAGAGGGATAAAATGGAAAATGATGCATTTTCCTATATAAAGCAAGTAATCGAAGAAGCTCTAAAACTATACAATCCAAACTTTGGCAAAGATTTCCTGTTGTACACTTTTGGTTTTGATACTTGTCTTATTGCTATTCTTACATAAAAGGATGTTGAAGATAATGAACAACCTATATCATTCATTAGTGCCAACGTGTAGGAACTTGAACTAAATCACCCCACCATTGACAAATGTGCTTACACAATGTACAAAGTGGTAAAACACTTTAGGCCTTATCTTCTAAAAAATCATGTCATTATCTTTGTGCCTCACCCATATGTTATATTGATGTTTGTTCAACAAGATATGGGAAAAAGAAGAGTGAACTGGATGACAAGCTTGCAAGAATATGATCTTGAGTTCAAACTAGTTCACACAATCTAGTCGATTTCAGCTATTAGCAAAAGCAACAAGACCACTAGAAGATGATTTTTCTTAATGGGAGCAGGAAATGCAAATGTATAGCATAGAACAACCTATCACCATTGATGCATCCACCTCTTGGTATATATATGTGAGACAACATCTTGATTATGGTACCCTACCCTCTCATAGCAAGACACAAGAGGGCCACTAGATTGAAAGCTTTATCATCTCAGTTGGTACACAGAGTGATTTTCAAGAAGCATCATAATGGGGTCATGCTCAGATGCATTGAAGCACTAGATTTAGAAAGGGTATTGTCTGACCTCCATAATTGACTAGACAAAGGGAATTTCGCGAGTAACACTAGTACACACAAGATTATGTTGGTGGGTTTCTATTAGCCCACACTTTTCAAGGATGCTCATGATTATGCCTAAAGTTTAGTTTGTTAGAAATGTGCTAGTTGAGTTAAGAATTTAGTTACCCAATTGTAGCCCATCATTATAGATGAACCATTCAAAAAATGGGGCTTAGATTTTATTGTTAAGATCTCTCCACATTCATCGAAGCAACACCACTACATTCTAACTGCTACATATTACTTCACACGATGGACATAAGTCATTCCCCTTAAGCAAGTGAATGATCAGGAAGTCATTGGCTTCCTCAATCTTAACATTATCACCAGGTTCGACATTCCAAATTCACTTGTTTTTTATAATGCAACTTATTTCTCATCGCTTAAACTTTATGATTTTGCATTAGAAAATGGTATTGTATTCAAACATTCAGCTAACTACTATCCACAGGGGAATGATCTTTTTGATTCGACCAATAAGAACCCTATTCATATTATCAAAATACCATATTTTATTAATAAAGGAACTAGCATAATTCTTTGGTTTACGCTCTATGGGATGACCTTGTCACACCTAAACCTTCTCTAAAAACCTCTCCTTAATTTTTGGTGTATTTAAAAGAATCCATCCCACCTTTGAAAATTTACTTTCCTACCCTTTAACTGTCATAAGAATCTCAGGGTAAGTCTTGTCTTTTGGTTTAGAGTAGGACAGAAATGTTGGGATCGGATGCCTAGGGTCAATTTTGTTAAGTTTTGAGCCAATTTTGTATTATCTCTTGTAGCGAATGTAATGTCTTCACGAAATGTGGAAAGTAGAGTGTGAATCTAGTAGAAGCCAAAGGGACTTTAGTCCCTTAGTTGGGTAGGCGATACAGTTGTTTTGAGACCCACCCATGGTCCTTGGACCATGGTATTGTAAAGAAAATGTTATATAAACTTGAGTCATAATGAGTCTTAGGGGTAACTTTTGGTGAAGAATCATTGTAAGGGCAAGGTGTTAAGGCATGAAAAGTTTGTTTCATGTACTTAGGCAAAAGGGGAAGGCTCCTATAGCTGAGTGCACAAAGATCTTGGTAAGTCCACAAGTTAAGTGTGTGGGCCCTTGCAACTAAGTGCACATGAATGGGAAGTTTGTATATAAAAGTTTCTATCTAATAAATACTGTTTGAGTTGAAATTGAAGCATTTATGTCCCCTTATTTACTTCTCCAAAGTTTATGTATCTTTGCTATATAATCTATTTAATATGAATTAATGCATATTTACTGCACATAAGTGGTAGATCTGTAATATTTATGCATGATAAGTATAACTAAGTACCTTCGCGAGGATTTGGAAGTCATTTAGTTAGATTTGTAGTAGTTGTCCAAGCTGTAAGGGTATCAAGAAACAATCACACAGGCCTCTGGAAGTAGAAACCTGGTTCTAGCATCCCCTAATACTACTTTGGCTGAGACTACAACATGCACTACGTGGGTTGTTGCTGAAAGGGCCAGTAGTTTATGGTTTTGTTGGTTGGCACAGTGAAAGCTGAACCTGGGTCAGGCCCCATCAAGCCAACAAATGGTTCCATTGCCGGGACCAGGATCTATCTGGGGAATGTGTGATGTTGAATAATCGGTTCCCTACTAAGAAATAAATTGAGAATTGACTTGATCAAAAGATACATGCATTTCCAGCTCAAGAGAACAGAAACCCATGGTTATCTAAGGAACAATGATTGAATAGATACTTGCACACAAATGAAACAAAAGCCTTTTTCTGTTTCTTCCCTTATGAATTGCACGAGTGTTTGTCTAGATTGGTAGACAATCAGGGTACGTGGAGGCTTGAGGGTCCTATTGTGTGGACTCTAGAGTTTGTGAGGTGCTTGGAAGCTTTATAAAATAACATCGTGCAGGATGTTGATCACTGGATTGATCGTATCATAGGAGGTTTTGTCACTAAGCTTGCGATTGATACAACCATCAACAATAGTGAAATAGAGCATAGGCTCTACAAGGGATCACAAGGTGAGTATTTAAAATCTCTAAAAACTTGGATTAAGAGGATGTTGTGTGAAAAGAGGGCTATGCCATTACCTTGATGTTTGGGACTACGCAAAGTAGAAAACCCTTCAGAAGGAACGAAGAATCAAGCTTTCAGTATATTCCGCTATTGGGATACTCTTCAAGCGACGATGAAGGAACTATTCTAAATACACCGCAAAGTGCACTGCAGTTGGTAAGTTAGGGTATCCCACGAATACCTCATCCATCCACTCCACCTCCACCTCCACCTCCATCACATACACTTACGCCCTTACCTCCACCTCCACCATTCAACATAGCAAACACAATGAAGATGTCAATCATCAAAGTGGTACGGAGCTAAGACCCCAAAAAATTCTAGTTCATTGGAAATGATATGTGGACAACGAAGTATATCACTCATGATAATCTAAAGAAAGTGCAAATGGTCACAACATTGCAAGATAGGGCGATGACATGGTATATCAAGTTCTGTCAATACAAACCCAGTGTGATGTTGGCAAAGACTCAACAAGCATTGAACAATGAGTTTAAGAAGCCTAAGTCTCAAGCACAGTTTATCACAGAGTTTAAGGAGATACAACAAAGGGTAAATGAATCCTCATGGGATTTCAATCAGAGGCTAAAATTCCTAATCTGATAGGCTAATATGAACATCACGGATGATCAACACAGAGAATGGTACATTGCTTCGTTGTTGCCTCACCTAATATTACCATCGCAGTAGAAGATAGGAATGAAAGCAAAGGCTTTGGAGATCATGATGAGGTTGGAAGCCTTTCTAGTACAAGATACAAACATTGGAGTATAGAATATTCAGTCGCAACTGATGAGTCTACACATTTATTTGAAGATCTTGAAAAGAGGGAAGGAAGCTCAGCCGGAGGTGTGTGCTAAGGTTTGGTGTATAAAATGAAAAGACAAAGGGCACAATAAGGACCACTGCCCTATGTATCAAAATTACCAGAAAGGAGGAGGTCCTGTGCATTTGAAGCCTGAGAATATCATGGGACTGAGCATGGGAGTACCATTATGGTGCGATATCTATTAGATAGCTGGGAAGCACGCAACTGATAATTGTCACCTCTTGCAGAAGTTTGTTCAAACACTACAACAATTGTTTTGTACCTTCTCTAAATTGGTTGGACACGATGAGTGAAACTGTCAAAGTTACAAATTTATGATGGAAAGGACCCCTAGCTATCGAATGCAAGTAGAAAATTGGCCTCAAGATCAGGGCACAGGTGCAGCACGCGGAGGACTCCAAGGCCGTGGAAGAAGAAGAGGAGGAGGGGCTAATAGAGGTTGTGGACAAATTATTGTTTATAACTGTGGGGAAGTTGGACATTTTGCATGCAACTGTTAGAACCTAATGCATCCATCTTGTCAATATTGCAGACAGTTCGATCATGTGATAGAAGATTGCACAATATTGATTGTCAAGATGCAGGAGAAAAAAATGCAACAACATATGCAAAACATCTGGATGATGAGGGTGGAGCCTCGCAAAGAAGATCATAGCATCAATATAGTAACACGTAGTGGTATGGCCATAGGAGAAGGTAAGGGATAGCAGCCAGAGACCAAAGGATGGGTGCACAAGGCCACTGAAAAGGAAGTTGGGTTTGACCTCAATTAAGCTAAAGAAAATTTCATGGAAGCTAAGAAGAAATTTGTTGAGGCTTCTATGTTGGGGAGTTAGGAAAAACTAGTTGGAAATAGTGAAGTGCGGGACATGGATCCCTCGCTGTTAGCCACTTCTCTCAAAACTTGTATGAAGTTGTTGAGGGATCGGAAGGTAGTAGAAGGGATCTAGGAGCTGATAGACAATTGCATGGGAAAAATTGAGATTCCTTCAGAAAAATGCACTATGAGGAAATTGGGTAAGTATAATAAGCAAACAAGGCACAAGATGGGACTGACCGGGTTGATTGGAGAATATGAAATGGATTAGGTTATCTTGGATCTTGGGTCAAATGTGAATGTACTACCTAAGAATACATGGGAAAGGATGGGGAGGCCTATGCTATAATGGTCTCCTATACAACTGCGCATGGCCAATCATTAGAAGATCATTCCTATGGGGCGCCTGTATGAGGTAACAATGGACATTGAAGGAGTGAGTGCGTTGGTTGAATTTAAGGTAATTGAAATAGTGGACGATAACAATCCTTACCCTACACTACTAGGAATTGATTGGGACTTCGACATGGATGTGGTGATTAATCTGAAGAAGCGAAGGATGACATTTGAAAAGAAGGCGCTTAGGGTTATTGTGCCACTGGATCCCATTGAATGAGCACCATAAACTGAATCGGTCCACAACTATGAGGAGGATGATGATTTGGATCAAATCTATAATATTATTGTACACGATGAAGATTGGATCAATCCCACTGCATATGGACGGATCATGTGGGATAGAGACAACTCATGTACCTCAGACTCAGATGAAGTGCTCGAACACTGGCAGAATAGGTTGCATGAGGTCTCTACACTACATTGCAATATGATGAAAAAATCGTTGTGGTGTGTATCTACAGAGGTAATAAATCTCTATCATTATGATGGTTTGAATGATGGTAATCTATTTTTGGATGAGTTTGAAAGGGAGTTCACAAGGAACATCAACTCTAGGTACTTGAATTGGCACTATGCACTATGCCTAGCCATTGGTGGGGTATGCATAAGGAAAGCTTCCCTAACTAGAGAGAATACAAGCGGATGATGAAGCTAAGGTTTGGATACAGAATAACTAGATGAATGAGAAATATAGCAGAAAGGATGATCCACACGAGAACTTGCTGTGGTGAACTAAAGCTTGGGGAGAAGTGCCACAACCAGAATGGGTACATATCTTCTATAATACTCCCGATACTATCCCAATGAATTGGTATTTGGAAACAAAGTTACGCCATGGGAAGGTCGAATGGGACATCTTGAGGGAGAGCTTCCTATTAACTTTCATCTTTGAGGATGGATTCAAGTGCATTCATGAAGTGCTCCAAGAAATTAAGGCCGCTATCTTTAGATCACCTGAAGAGCCTGTAGAATGGATTCAACCGGACTAGAGTACACAGTTGTGCCATGCGCTAGAGTGCTACAATGTGACTACAGAAGAAGAAGAAGATGATCCATGAAAAATCAATATTCTAGAGACTGAAGGACAGCACAAGGTTGAAGGACCTAAAGCAAAAAACCTTGATATATCAGATAAGAGATATTATGGAAACCTGGTTCTAGCATCTCCCAATATTGCTTCGGGTGAGACTATGGTCTACGCTACCTAGATCATTGATGAAAGGGACGGTAGTATAAGGTTTTGTTGGTTAGTGCAGACTAACTCTGAGCCTAGGTCTAAGCCCCTGACTCCAACAATATATATCTAGTTATGGCCCTTTTTCATTATTTAGTAGTTTATTCAATGGTTTATGAATGCATGGGATAACAACTGTTGTTCTATCTAGCTTCAAAGGGAATTGAGCCTTCTTGGTGAATCTCCGATGACGTTCAGAAGCTTATGATCAGATATGCATTCATGACCTACAAATTATATGTTTATTATGTGTTTCACGAAATGTCTATCATTTATTGGGCATGCTATGGTCAGTATCTTGTTCATGTTTTCAATGATTAGCCTTGTTATCATTTTATTTATGTTTCTAGAAACTTACAAGAAGTTCTAGGTAGTGGTATGGATGCTTGCATGAAAATGTGACATAGATCTCGCGACCACGTGCATAGAATGCGGGATTTTTGGTCATAGCCTAATGTGGGTAGCCTTATGGGTGCAGTTGGAGCCTCATAACCACATGCACAATGTGTCAAGGGTGCGGTTGGGGTGTTAAGTAAGTGAAAAACAGTTCCAAACTAGGGGTGGTTGTTAGGCTCCTGAGTAGTCTGTAGTCTCTAAGGGATGCTAGTAAGTTGTAAGATTGTAGACCCCACTTCCATCAGTGGAACTTCTAGGTTGGTCATGTCATAGTAGCACTTATCTCATGTTTACCCTGGAGATCTTGCCAAAGCGGGTAATTGTGGGAGGTGGTGTTACACATCCACTCTTTCCGATAATTATAATGCACTCAAAGAGAATTGGGTTTCCATTTTAGACTTCTAAACTATAGTTACATGTTGTCCAAGTTTCCATTGGAACCCTTTTGATTGCAAGGGTTTGGATTGAGGATCATTGCAAACAGGCATTCAACATCAAGGCCTAGTCATAATTCTCCTTTTTCTTCATTATTAATAAAAATACATGTTTACTTCCCATATACATTTGTCATGATGTTTATTGTAATATTCCTTAATCACTTACATAGTTTATGGTTGAATCATTGATGTGTTATGTTCTTTGATCACTTGTTTTTTTGTCCTTCTAGGCCTCTTCTTGGAGCATCAAGAGAGAAAGGTTGAAAGCTACAAAATATAGCAGTGAGGATTGTTGGTGCACAGATTCTCCCGTAATTGAAAACCTAAGACCACATCACTAAGGACTATATAGCCCTCCCACTCAAAGTGTAATTTTTGGTCCTTAGTAGAAAACAGGGGATAACCCTGTCATATAATTCTTAGGTTTTCAATATGAAAATAGAATAAGACCAGGTGTGAATATTTCCGTTGTAGTAAATAGTGGTGGCATTCACAAGAGGAAGGAAAACATTTGATGATATACAATTTCGAAGTCAGATTCCTAGCTAGAAAGACAACAATAAAAAGATATAGCGGTAATAAAAATCAAATATAAGGAAGGAAGAAATATTAAGGAAAAGAAAATAAATACATTGGTTTTAAAACAAAATTGTCCTTAGATTAGATGAAAACATGTGTAGTAGGGACTAAAATTCATGCAAGAGTAAAACGTGAGGATTTTAGATAATAACATACACTGTTAGGAAGGCACAAATGTATCAATATATTAACATTAAAAATTGCGCTCTGGTTATATGAAAACATGTGCAACATGTGAAGGCATGTTCATTCCACTCTATGTTGAAAAATAATTAATATTATATATCATGACTCAAATTCACATAAGAGTAAAATGTGAGGATTTTAGAGAACAACATACACTCTTAGGAAGGCACAAATGTATCAACATAATAACATAACACCTAAAGTTACAATCATTGCAAAACATAAATTATATCAACAAAAGATAAGTCTTCGATCGTGAATAACTCAGGATAACTCTTTCAGTAATTGTGCTGATAGTATCGATACCGAAACTCAACTCTAAAGATTTTAATGTCTAAACAAGATCAAGCCTCAGATTTAGTTAACTGTAATTGCAATTTAGAATAACAGACAAAACATAATAAACAAAAGAGAATCTTCATAGCTAGTATTCAAAATTAGTAATGAAAGTTGTGTATCATGTACAATTAGTTTCAGTATGTGCAAATTTTCTTCCACACTACCAACTACCCCCTCTCGATAGGGGTTTTATACAAATTCATTGATAACTATTTTAAGTAACTGTCTATTAAACAAATACATATTTCATAAATATTTACAAATAGTCTCCCCTCTTTCGTAAATTATTTAAAACATTAATTATTCCATTTAACTGAAATTACGACCTCCATGAATATGGGCTTGAATGGTTGTAACATTATGCTAATATAATCTTCCATAATCATAGTTTATCTGAAATACAATCCTCCCCTAATGAATAACCCGTGTAACAAGAAAATGGGAGTTAGTTTTTTAAGTAATGATATAACAAATTGTAAATGAGAGAAACATATTTCTCTTATCTTATTCCCAAAATTTGTTTGCATAATAATGGAGGAAAAATATAAAAAAAAACCATTACATACCTCATATTTTTCACTACAGAAAAAGTTGGTTAAGTTTTCTAAAATATAACTAAAGCCTATATAAATTCTGATAAATCTTATGAAATCTATTGTGAACCATTTCCAACTAAAAGGACTAAAAGGAATCAATTAATATGTGTGCATCCAAAATTCTGATATTAATTTACTGGTGGCTTTCACTGTCGTAAATCCTCCTCAACCTACAAATAAAGCTCTAGTTTCTAAAATATATTTCGCATGTATTAATTCAGCCATGTAAATATAAACCCTTAACCAACAAATTAAGGAAAATATATCTAAGAAATGAGTTTAAGGTGAAGAAAACCCTAAATGTTTGGCGCAACTATATAAACCTTTCACAAATTTGAATGCAATTTTGAATTATATTTATAAAGGCGTTGAATTTTATAGAAAGCATGTAATTATCTCAAGATGCAATCCATATTTGATCGAGGGTTAATACTTCTCGTCGCATGGAGAGTTGGAGGGACGTTTAATGACCATTTGAAATGTGATGAGACCTTACTGCGAGCTTCATTTAATCGGATGATGGTCATTCCACATCGGGTGCTAAGGTGCTGGTGAGTTAACCTCCCTTATCCAACCCGATGAGGTGGTGGTGATTTAACCTCCCTTATCCACCCTAATGACCTTAGTACAAATGAGTGGGGCCCCATATTTAATACAATAACGTTTATACTTAATATCGATTTCATTGAAAACTTAGTATATTATTTATATTTAATATGATTTTATTCAAAACTTTATATAAATTTTATATGGAAAACCTAATATAAAGTTTTTGAAGCTTGTTTTCATTTTAATAACCATTTCAATATTAAAGCCTCCATTAAATGTATTTAAACTTAAAGATTTTTCTTTTCACCTATAAAAGTTAAAAATGGTGAGTAATTTATGACAAGATCAATGGTGATATTGTGTAAGGCAAAAATATATATTTTACATTCATGAAAATCTATATTCAATATTCATTACCTACATTCTTTAGGAAATTCAAACCTCCCAAATATATAGGAATTAAAGGATTTGCATAATAAATAATTCATTTATATATCTAATTCCCCCATTTTGTAGACAATGTTTCCTTATTTTTAGGTTTATTAGTTATAGTAATAATAATTTAATTATGTTTCAGCCACATATAATAGTTAGTGTTATTTAATATTTTAATCATTTGTATTTTGAATTTTATGTCTATATATAATCAATAATTATGTACTTCATATGCATATTTATTATATGGCATTTCTTTAACATAACTTAGCTACAAACCCTACTTATTTTTTGTTGTAATCTCTTCTACTGATTTCCCTTTTGTATTTTAGGAAGTGATTTGAATCATAGGAGCATGATAAGGAGTCAAATGGAAAGGAAACATAAAGAAACACCATCAGAGGAGACCTAGTTTTAAGGAGGGTCATTTTGGGTGACAACATTCAGCTCCAATTGGGAATGATGCTCCCTTATGGAGGATCAAGAACGCAGGCCAGAAGCCTTTGTATTGGACATGGAGTCATGAAAGGAAACTAAAGAAACAAAAAAATATTTTGCATCTTAAAGGTTCAGTCGATTGACAGCAAGAATGAAACAAGAATAAATGTGAGGCCCTAGCACGTATAGATTAACAAGTTCAAGGATTATTTACATACATAAAAGACATGTTTTTATATTAAGTCTATCGGGGTAGTTATAATAATTATTAGGAAGATTGTTATAAAAATGATAAATATATGAATTCATAAGAACATCCAATACCATAAAACATTATACCTACTTACAACTAATGATTAAGAAATTACATAAATCATGGAACTAATTAGGGTACATAAGAGTGACTTTCATTTTTTAGCTTATTAAGACTAAGGAGGATATCTGTAAGTTATTTTGGTTCCCTTTTAGATCCATAACACGAGTTTACAAAATCAAATGTTGATCTGTTGCCAACGAGCATCCATGGCCCCGACATAGTTATTCACTAACCTTAGAGGTTCTTCATTTAATTTATTTAGTAAATATAGCATTCACAGGATGGGAGGATTACGCACTGGACTTAGTCCAATACCACTAACCTTTCTCCACTACTAATGAGTGTTCATAGCCCTAGTGGAGATTTCAGCATACCTCATCAAAGTCACCTCAATAGAAGGAGTGGGAGGATTACACACTAGATTTTAATCTAGCACCACTGGCCTTGCTCCACTGCTAGTGAGTGTTTATAGCCCCTGTGGAGATACCAGCATGACCCACCCAAGATACCATTAGTTCTTATCCCTAGGGTAGTATGCTGATTGGGAAGGTCTCATGTATGGTTGTGACATGACTAGCTAGTCCTACCAAAGCTTCAATTATATGTATGGAAGCTCGATCCTATGGTTATAGGTCTAGCCCTTATGACTTAATGTGATCCCTTAGTATTTATGCATAAGTAGTATGAAAGAGGAATATGATGAGGAATATTCAATATGAAGGTGACATTACTAAAATATTAAGATATGATCCCTTTAAACATGTTACCCCTTAAACATTTAAAAACTGAATCTTTAATTATGTGTTTAAAAATATTGTTTATATACTTCATACTAAACACTCATATATGTGTATTTCATTCTACTATGTTCACGAGGGATTCTTCAAGATGCGAAAAACCTTCATATTTATACATTGTAAACCTACAAAGCACAAAAAGTTTATTTATATAAATAATTTATATACAATGTGTGTTTTAGAAGAAAAAATTGTTCAAAAAATTCAAACAACCAATGTAACCAAGACAATAATTTGTCAACTCAAAGACTCTTATCTTTAGGTTTTCAAAATAGTAATATGTATGGTGTTGGATCTGCAAACATTTAGGGGATCTCCTTGGTATGAAGTCCGAATGAGACCTCACAACGTTTAGTGTAGGAGTCCCATCCAGTATGATGGCTCGATTTCCATTTACTTAGAGATTTACCTTAGCTATTGTTGTTTAGCATATGAGAGTGTTACACGGATGTCTTACGGAAAAAGGGGGAGATTAAAGTGAGCCTCTAAATGAGAGGTAATAGTACCACCCAAGAAGAGACACACACGAACTAGGAAGGTCTATCAAGTATCCAGCAAAATAGTCTGTTAGCGCTTGAATCTGCCTCAAGCTGAGGAAGGCAAAACTCAAGGCAACATCAAACCAAGCTCAGCTTCGTAGCTAGCCCTACGAGGACAGGAGACAGCTCTCTCCAGGTCTATCTCAGTAAACAAGTTTTCAAAGGGGCTGAGATGACCGATAAGGAATACCGATTTTAGGCTAGTAAAGAGATAAGAAAGTTTGATTTAGATTTTTGAGTTTTTTGTTGGAGAAACGGGAAAACCAATTTTGGGTGCGGGGATTAAGGTCAGATCTTTGCAGAGTTCGAGTTGGGGCGAGGTAGGCAGTAACCTTGATGCCTTTGATCAGGTGTATGAATGGATCAAAACGACAAGGAGCTGAAGAGAGCAAGGGAGAACATGGATCCTCTCCAAACTGGCGAAAACATGAAAAACTAAACAAACTTAAAGGAAGAGCAATGTAAACAATGAATTCAACCTCATTTACTCATTCATTTAGTTTCAGAAGCATAAGAAGGAATGGAATACATGTAAACATGAATAAACTTACAATAACTAAGAGATAACACCATCAAGAACTGAAAGCCACAAGAATCCCAACAGGTGCTGCAAAATCTCTGATCTTTCCTTAGCCAAAATATGAAAAATATGTACAATAATGTGCCAAAATCTTCCCAAGAGTCCAACCCTTGCTACTGAATGAAAATTTACATATATAGATCAAGCTAACCTCATTCCCTAACCTCTAGGGGTTGAGCGCCTCCTTCTAGGAGCAGTTTGAACAAATTCTAAACATGGAGCAAGAATCTAGATGACCAAACAACCTGCTTCTAAAAACAAGGAAACTGATTCATTACATTAATTTCTTGCCAATTTGTGAATGAATCATCTAGAAGAAGGTAGATAAGTGCCATGTTACCTTACATACATAAAATTACATCATTTTGGGTCAAAAATTACATCAAGGAGTGAAACTGGTGAAAACTAGCCGAATTCCTGAGTTGGAAGGTGAAAAATTGGCCAAAATCCTCTATGCGCAGCGCCCTGATCTCTATGCGTAGCGCACTTTTCTAGCGGATTTTGAGGCACTTCCAGACACCCAAATTGAGCTCACAATAGCGTGTTGGAAAGCCCTGGATGTCTACTTTCCAACCCAAGTATAATTTTCCAATTTGGAGCTCATTTACCCCCTCAAAACCGAATTCTCCCAGAGGTACTTCCTGCTGTGGAAAAAGGTGACAGCAAGGTGGTTTTCATGATGTTTTTGGACCTTTTGACCATCCAGATCTCAATGAAATTCTTTGGAAATAGATGATAATGTGTAATTCTTCATCACAAATCCAAAACTACAAGCCATTTGTGATTTTGAGCTCCCAATCTTGTGGGTCGTGCGCGGCGCGCTGCGCATTGAACAAAAAAACCTGTTTTACAAGCCAAAAATTTCAAAATGACAAAAATTACTCTGAATTTGCTCAAATTCAGAGTGAAGACCCTCTATCATGTATTATGGCCCGCCAATGAAGCCTCGACCAAAATTTGGAGTGGATCGGGCTTTTTTCGCCATTTTAGTGCCTTGCTTAATCGCCTCTTTAAGATTTTCATTTTCGCTTTGCAAACATGCATGTGAGCCCAATAGTGAGTTTTCATATGACGAAGCATGTCCTTATCTCTATTTTCCTTCACCAATAATTTCTCCAAATGAGTGTTTACCAGGATGAGCATAGATTCTTGATCAATCGGTGTCAAATCACCGGGTCTCATTCGGGCCAATTCTTGGTCTTCCCGGATTTTCTACAACTCATAAAGTGTATGTTCATCTTCCAGCTGTTTGTTGCGCTGCTCCAAGTAGTTGATCACCCACTTAACCATCTGCAATTTCTTTTGTAGTGACTCATTCTCAGCCCTTTGCTCTCAGATGATCTCCTTTAGCTCTGAGCTAGGAGAGCTATCATCAACATCAATGATATTCGTGCCCTGACCTCCTGAAGGACCCTCATCAAACATGGGCCTCTTGCCCCTATCCTGGATCTGTACCTGTGCTGAAGAAGAAGGCGAGACCCCTTCCACATGATGTGGAGATAATACTCACTGTGCAGATGAAGTCAACGAGATCCCTTATACCCCGGGTGGAGATAGTACTCGTCGTGCAGATGCAAATAAGGCCCTATGGCCTCGCTGATATGTCACATACACTGGAGCATTGACATGCTCGGTCTCAGGAATGTCAAACTACTGTGAAGGCCCTCCCTCATCATGAACTATCTCTGGAGGTGGCTAAGGCACTGTGAAGAAGTCACGAGAAATAAAATCCTCCCAAGTAATGCCCTGTTGTGCCAACTGATGAACCACCATGATTTTGATCAAGGCATAATGATAAATATTGTTATGCTGCTATGCTGGGGTCATCCTTTGTACAAGAGGCACCATCTTCTCTATGTTGCGAAACATGAAGTATGGAATGTTCATCATACGTACCCTTGTAAAATGCATCAACAAACGGACATGGTACGCATAAAGACGGGAGAATTTGCCCTCACAACTGAAATACCGAATGATGAGTTTCATCAAAGGTGCAAACTGATCATTCAGGTAGTGGAAACGAAAAACTCTGCTCAAGTGCCTCATATACCCAGGTTTGATGTATGGCTCATAGTAGGATTTCTCTAACTGCTAACGTTTATTCCATTGCTCTCCTACATTTGGTATCCCGGTGGCCTGAGCAATAGTCTCAGGTGACAAGGTGAAATTCACTCCAGCATGGTTAACATGACCATCCTGTAAATGTAGAACAAATATATGGACCAATTCAGGATGATGCTGAGTTTGTGAGACCATCTCACAGTATTGGAAACATGATTGACGCCGAAAAAAATCCATTGCAAGTGGGCAAGCTTGCAATTGAGCCAAAGAAGTAGGCTCTTCCCTGAGAGGCTTACCGCCTTTGCCACCTCTGCGAGACCTCTTGGCACATTACCCTCTGCTGTAGAATCACTATCATACTACTGTTCATACTCTGACCCCATGTCTGACATGGCTTTGGTGTCAAGATGTCTATGATATATATGAGTCAATTTTCAATGTATACTCAAAACTTTAGTAATTTTGCCACAGCATCAAACAAACCATGCCATAATTAACAATGCTCTGTTTTCAATGAATTGACAAAACAGTCCCCTTTTGACAAATGAGCAAAATACAATGTGTGCTCTTTGGAAAGTTTAGGGTGCAAAAATGAGTAAGGAGTTGGTTTTGTCATCAATGGAGGATGAGGGACATCTTACTAAACCACCCACATATTTTAAAACAACTTAAGGGATGCCTTTGTTATGAACCTAGGGTTTCATTTTCCCAAAACCCAATACATCAAATCCCATCTTCGAAACATATATCAAACACTCTAACATTACTAGGCAGCAATAACATACCTATTGCAAGCTTGGAGTGAGTTTGGTTGACTTCTGGGCGCATATACAAGTTTTTCTGTTGCTGAGATACAATGCGCAGTGCGCAACCCCAATGTGCAGCGCACACACCTATGCGCAGCACCTGTGTAATTTTGCACTGGCTCAAACTGCCCAATGCGCAGCACACCACCCAATTCGTAGCGCACACTTCCTATGCGCAGCGCACACCTGTAACACTGTCCACGGGTTTGCAAACCGGTTTTTCACCCTCCAATACTTGAACACACTCTTGCTTTGATAGTTGGTGAACAAATAGACTTGTTTTCCCCCTTATATACAAAAAAAAATATCTGATTTGATTTAAATTGATTCAAAAACCCACTTTGTAAGGTTTGGCACTTTTCACTTTTGGTCTTTTAATACAACACTGCTTTTTGACTTTCTCATGCTTTTCTGAAGTTTGGACTGATGATCTTTTGTTGATTTTTTGTAGGGATCTATCATTTTGGCTTAGGAGAAGATCAGAGACTTGCTCTGAAACCTTTTGAGATAAAACAAATACAATTATTTACAATAACAATTTTTAGTTCCAAAACAGAGTTTTGGACTAAAAATGTTTTTAAATTCTTTCTGAGGAAACATATTAAGTGAAAATCTTTTGAAACCAACCTCATGGCCTGCAGGCTTTTAGTATGTGTATGCATAGGACTCAAAACCCTAGACTCTAGGACTAAAGACCCTTTTTAACCAAACTAATCATATATGGCAATGAAGGAAATGACCATGTACTAGTATTTTTCGAGAAATTTTGACTAACCCTGCAGGGACAAACATGAGGGAACACAAGACAACTAGACCCCCTCGTCAGTCAATGGCATGTCCCTAGCGAAATGCAACGAAGTGGAACAAGCGAGACACCTAAAAATGATATGCAAAAGTGAAAAGATCTCTGACGGAGGGCTGTAAGGACCGACTCTAACATTGGCTCCAATGGGGATAGTGGCTCCTTGGAGGTGCCAAGAACAATAGATCTTTGGGAGAGCAGACCAGTGCCTTCATCCATTGGGCGATGGAGTCATTATTTTGAACGGATAACACAAAACATTTGACACATTTATTGAATGAAAACTTGACTGAAAACTGACTGAAACTTAACTGAAACTTGACTCAAACTAACTCGATGACAAATTGAAATGATGGAAAAAACTTGACTCTAACAAACTAACTCAAGACCTGAACTTAAAACTTAAAACTTGATGGCAGTACATAACCGCCTATGTTTCTTACAAGACAACATACCATCAAACTATATCATAATTCCAATGTAACCAATCAAGCAGATGCCTTCTTGACTGATTCTCCCAATCAGATCTCATGATCAACAATAGATACTGGTAACTGGGTATCAAAAAACATAGCTGACCATGATCTCCTTCATCACTGAACACAACAATAATCACTTTCACTGCTGACTGTAACAAATTTGCCATTGGATCCTGAAAAACATGAAGATTTGCCATTGCCACCTCCTACTGAAAAAACAAAGTGTCCTTTGTTTCAAATTCTGATCTTTCTTCATCATATGCTTCGGTAAAAGTATGCTCATGGGCTTCAAAAAACTCTAAACAGGTAGATGAGCATATGTCCTCTTGTAAAAACATTTCAACACATGAAACATATGAAGAATCTGAAAGGTAATCCTGTATGCTATGATCTTCTGTAGTCTGACAATATGGTAGGTCATCTTGAAGTGCAAAAATGACATTTCTATCATGTACCATAAATTCATCCAAAGGAACTTTTTCACTTGAATGAAGATCTCATCTTGCTTTTCATGAACTGACTGAATTACCACCTCATGCAGGCTCTGTTCTGATGGCATGAGAACATTTGGATCAAAAACTTTGTCTATGATCTCAACAACAAAACTATCATTTTCAGGATTCAGCACAAAGTATGCTTGGTCATCACAATCTGAATCTAGAACTGAAGTAGCCGTCCTAACATTATAACATTCTGCAATCTGCATGTTGTCTTCTTCTATGGGCAGATCTGAAACAAGCTCTTCTCTTTCATCATCTTCCACCATATGACCATCTCCAGCCTATTGATCTTGATTCTGTTGCAAAATGTCCTAATCATCTTGACAAGTATGCTGAAATGGATTTTCGTATAGGGCCTCCATGATTTCTCCATCCATCAAGTCATCGCACCCATAAAAATCCTCAAGATCTTCAATAAAACTATGAACATGGCTACAACAGTTCTGAACTAAATTCAAGGAGGGATAAGATTCCTTATACTTTTCAAAGAACATGGTATGAAAATCCTTTAAATAGTAAATAGAAGCAGATGGCAAACTTTCATACCAAGATCGGGCTTCATCTTCCAGAGTAGCCATAAACATCTTCATCAAACAATCTTCAGGAAAGTTGATGTTTAATTTATGCACATGAATGTGAAATTTAACCAGATGAAGAGCAGCATCATTACCTTCCATATTTCTAAAATCAGGCAAATTCTTCGACCAATTTACCTTAGGCATTTTATTTGGAAAACCTGGGATGTGATCTCGGCTCATGGGAGCGTATCTTCTTGCAATCCGATCCATCTTGAGAAATCTCAAAGCTACTGATCTCTCTGCAGTGGAGTCACCATGAAGCACATGTTGTTGGATTCTTCAATGAAAGGAGTCGCCAGGTGAATGATTTCAGCCTTCTTATGTTTGATTATTGTCCACCATCAACCATCAGATCTGATCTTGATACATATACTGGGGTAATTAACAAGTTAGATGTCACGTTTACAAGCTAGACCGAAGATTGACTGAAGCAGCGTTTACTTCCACTAATGCAAAGCAAAAGCGTTTCAAAGGCTACCTGGCATAACTTCAGGCTCCGTCTGTAGCTTATAAAAGAAATGACATCAACAAGCAAATCATTTTCTTCCACAGTATGGTCGCCACTATGTTAGCGCTCGAATTTGCCTCAGGCTGAGGAAGGCAAAACTCAAGGCAACATCAAACCAAGCTCAGCCTTGTAGCTAGCCCTACGAGGACAGGAGATGGCTCTCTCCGGGTCTATCTCGGTAAACAAGTTTTCAAAGGGGCTGAGATGACCAATAAGGACTACTGATTTTAGGCTAGTAAAGATATAGGAAAGTTTGATTTAGTTTTTTGAGTTTTTTGTTGGAGAAACGGGAAAACCAATTTTGGGTGCGAGGATTAAGGTCATATCTTTGCAGAGTTCGAGTTGGGGCGAGGTAGGAAGTAGTCTTGATGCCTTTGATCAGGTATATGAATGCATTAGAACGATAAGGAGCTGAAGAGGGCAAGGGAGAACATGGATCCTCTCCAAACTGGCAAAAACATGAAAAACTAAACAAACTTAAAGGAAGAGCATTGTAAACAATGAATTCAACCTCATTTACTCATTCATTTAGTTTCAGAAGCATAAGAAGGAATGGCATACATGTAAACATGAATAAAATTACAATAACTGAGAGATAACACCATCAAGAACTGAAAGCCACAAGAATCCCAACAGGTGCTGCAAAATCTCTGATCTTTCCTTAGCCAAAATATGAAAAATATGTACAATAATGTGCCAAAATCTTCCCAAGATTCCAACCTCTGCTACTAAATGAAAATTTACATATATAGATCAAGCTAACCTCATTCCCTAACATCTAGGGGTCGAGCTCCTCCTTCTAGGAGCAGTTTGAACAAATTCTAAACATGGAGCAAGAATCTAGATGACCAAACAACCTGCTTCTAAAAACAAGGAAACTGATTCATTACATTAATTTCTTGCTAATTTGTGAATGAATCATCTAGTAGGATGTAGATAAGTGCCATGTTACCTTACATACATAAAATTACATCATTTTGGGTCAAAAATTACATCAAGGAGTGAAACTGGTGAAAACTAGCCGAATTCCTGAGTTGGAAGGTGAAAAATTGGCCAAAATCCTCTATGCACAGTGCCCTGATCTCTATGCGCAGTGCACTTTTCCAGCTGACTTTGAGGCACTTCCTGACACCCAAATTGAGCTCACGATAGCTTTTTGGAAAGACCTGGATGTCTAATTTCCAATCCAAGTTGAATGTTTCAATTTGGAGCTCATTTGCCCCCTAAAAACCGAATTCTCCCAGAGGTACTTCCTGATGTGGCAAAAGGTGACAGCAAGGTGGTTTTCATGATGTTTTTGGACCTTTTGACCATCCATATCTCGATGAAATTCTTCGGCAATAGCTGCACATGTGTATTTCTTCATGACAAATCCAAAACTACAAGCGATTTGTGATTTGGACCTCCCAATCTTGTGGGTCGCGCGTGGCGCGCTACACGTTGAACCAAAAAACCTGTTTTGCAAGCCAAAAATTTCGAAATGACAAAAATTACTCCGAATTTGCTCAAATTCAGAGTGAAGACCCTCTATCATGTATTATGCCCCGCCAAAGAAGCCTCAGCGAAAATTTGGAGTGGATCGGGCTTTTTTCGCCATTTTAGTGCCTTGCTCAATCGCCTCTTTAGGATTTTCATTTTCGCTTTGCAAACATGCATGCGAGCCCAATAGTGAGTTTTCATATGATGAAGCATGTCCTTATCTATGTTTTCCTTCACCAAAAATTTCTCCAAATGAGTGTTTACCTAGATGAGCATAGATTCTCGATCAATCGGTGTCAAATCACTGGGTATTTTTCAGGTCAATTCTCAGTCTTCCCGGATTTGCCGCAACTCATAAATTGTATGTTCATCTTCCAGTTGTTTGTTGCGCTGCTCCAAGTAGTTGATCACCCACTTAGCCATCTACAATTTCTTTTGCAGCGACTCATTCTCATCCCTTTGCTCTTGGATGATCTCCTTTAGCTCTAAGCTAGGAGAGCTATCATCAACATCAATGATATTCGTGTCCTGACCTCCTGAAGGACCCTCATGAAACATGGGCCTCTTGCCCCTATCCTGGATCTATACCTGTGCTGAAGAAGAAGGCGAGACCCCTTCCCCATGATGTGGAGATAATACTCACTGTGCGGATGAAGTCAATGAGACCCCTTCCACCCCGGGTGGAGATAGTACTCGTCGTGCAGATGCAAATAAGGCCCTATGGCCTCGCTAATATGTCACATACACTGGAGCATTGACATGCTCGGTCTCAGGAATGTCAAACTGCTGTGAAGGCCCTCCCTCATCATGAACTATCGCTGGAGGTGGCTGAGGTTCTATGAAGAATTTATGAGAAATAAAATCCTCCCAAGTAATGCCCTGTTGTGCCAACTGATGAACCACCACGATCTTGATCAAGGCATAATGATAAATATTGTTATGATGTTGTGCTGCAGTCTTCCTTTGTACAAGAGGCACCATCTTCTCTATGTTGCGAAACATGAAGTATGGAATGTTCATCATACATACCCTTATAAAATGCATCAACAAACGAACATGTTACGCATAAAGATGGGAGAATCTGCCCTCACAACTGAAATACCGAATGATGAGTTTCATCAAAGGTGCAAACTGATCATTCAGGTAGTGGAAACAAAAAACTCTGCTCAAGTGCCTCATATACCCAGGTTTGATGTATGGCTCATAGTAGGATTTCTCTAACTGTTGACGTTTATTCCATTGCTCTCCTACATTTGGTATCTCGGTGGCCTGAGCAATAGTCTCAGGTGACAAGGTGAAATTCACTCCGACAAGGTTAACATGACCATCCTGTAAATGTAGAACAAATAAACGGACTAATTCCCGATGATGCTGAGTTTGTGAGACCATCTCACCGTATTGGAAACACGATTGATGACAAAAACAATCCATTGCAAGTGGTCAAGCTTGCAATTGAGCCAAAGAAGTAGGCTCTTCCCTGAGGGGCTTACCACCTTTGCCACCTCTGCGAGACCTTCTTGGCACATTACCCTCTGCTGTAGAATCACTATCATACTGTTGTTCATACTCTGACCCCGTGTCTGACATGGCTTTGGTGTCAAGATGTCTATGATATATATGAGTCAATTTTCAATGTATACTCAAAACTTTAATAATTTTTCCACAACATCAAACAAACCATGCCATAATTAACAATGCTCTGTTTTCAATGAATTGACAAAACAGTCCCCTTTTGACAAATGAGAAAAATACAATGTGTGCTCTTTGGAAAGTTTAACTAGGGTGCACAAATGAGTAAGGAGTTGGTTTTGTCATCAATGGAGGATGAGGGACATCTTACTAAACCACCCACATATTTTAAAACAACTTAAGGGATGCCTTTGTTATGAACCTAGGGTTTCATTTTCCCAAAACCCAATACATCAAATCCCGTCTTCGAAACATATATCAAACACTCTAACATTACTAGGTAGCAATAACATACCTATTTGCAAGCTTGGAGTGAGTTTGGTTGACTTCTGGGCACATATACAAGTTTTTCTGTTGCTGAGATATAATGCGCAGCGCGCAACCCCAATGCGCAGCACACACTCCTATGCGCAACGCCTATGTAATTTTGCACTGGCTCAAACTGCCCAATGCGCAGCGCACCACCCAATGCGCATCGCACACCTGTAACATTGTCCACGGGTTTGCAAACCGGTTTTTCGCCCTCCAATACTTGAACACGCTCTTTCTTTGATAGTTGATGAACAAATAGACTTGTTTTCCCCCTTATATACAAACAAAATATCTGATTTGATTTAAATTGATTCAAAAACCCACTTTGTAAGGTTTGGCACTTTTCACTTTTGGTCTTTTAATACAACACTGCTTTTTGACTTTCTCATGCTTTTCTGAAGTTTGGATTGATGATCTTTTGTTGATTTTTCGCAGGGATCTAGCATTTCGGCTTAGGGGAAGATCAGAGACTTGCTCTGAAACATTTTGAGATAAAACAAATACAATTATTTACAATAACAGTTTTTAGTTCCAAAACAGAGTTTTGGACTAAAAATGTTTTTAAATGCTTTCTGAGGAAACATATTAAGTGAAAATCTTTTGAAACCAACCTCATGGCCTGCAGGCTTTTAGTATGTGTATGCATAGGACTCAAAACCCTAGACTCTAGGACTTAAGACCCTTTTAAACCAAACTAATCATATATGACAATGAAGGAAATGACCATGTACTAGTATTTTTAGAGAAATTTTGACTAACCCTACAGGGACAAACATGAGGGAACACAAGACAACCAGACCCCCTCGTCAGTCAATGGCATGTCCCTAGCGAAATGCAATGAAGTGGAACAAGAGAGACACCTAAAAATGATATGCAAAAGCGAAAATATCTCTGACGAAGGGCTGTAAGGACCGACTCTAACATAGTCCACAGTAGATGTGGGAGTTGTTAAAACTAAAGTACAAGGGAAGACTCGTCCACCATCCAGAAAAGTAGTCCACAATGGATGTGATGGTCGTTATAACCATTAAACCAGGAAGGTCTATCTAGTATTCTGTGGAGTAGTCCACAAGATGAGACAACAACAATAACCAATACAATACATTCCCAACAAGATGTTGTAGTGGCTACAACACCCTCCAAAATTTTGTCCTATACTTATATTTCGAAGCCTACTGTGGATTTTAGGGTTGGTCATTCAGTCACTTATCGGTAAGTTGATGATCACAAGTTCCCCTATTTGATATTAAGAGTCATTCATGCTTTTATCTTTATATAGTATGTGTCATGTTTGGGCATGGCGATTATCGCTTGTTATGCAAAGGGAAGTTTGTTTTGCTTCAAGGGGAAATATTTGTGAGAATGGGTTGTCCTCACCACATAGACATGTCACACTCATTTCACACACTCTTACATAAGTGTCGCCTTTATCCTCCCAAAGTCTATCATCGAAGTCGCACTTTCCGTAAGCTACCATAAAGGTTGTTTCATTAATCGAAGTATGTGTCATATGTTCTAGATTGTCTATGTTGTATCACTAAGTGTTCAAGTGTGTGATCTTAGTCAATTTCTATCACTATTCACATTGGTTCCACTAATCCCACACTTAACCAAGTTCTAGAGTTTCCCTAGAAACCTAGCCTCATCCAAATTTCCTGAACTGTGCACTTTGCATCTACAACCATCAAGTGTTTCCCTTGCCTGCTAGAACTACACAATGTGTAGAAATCCTAACCTCCCTTGGCATCCAAGACTATGTAGTGGCTTCCTCTACTGTCCTTCCATTAGCTGAAACCCACTGTCTCTAAGAACTATACAGTTTTGTCCTTCAGGCATCTCAGCTTCCCAGTCTTCCTTGCATCCTAAAACTACATAAATGTGTCCACCTAGGGCCTCATCCCGAAGTAGTCACAACCTACTGAAACTATGAATATGTGTCCTCCCAGGGCCTCATCCCATAGTAGTCACTACCCATTGAAATTATGCATATGTGTCCTCCCAAGGCCTCATCCTGCAAGAGTCACTTCTTGCTTAAATTGTGCCATTATGTCTCTCAGTGGCCACGAAGAAGGATGGCATGCTAGATGACTCTCAATGAGATGAGGAGAAAGATATTTAGACCAAGGAACCCAAGGTATGATAGAAGATCGAGATCGCATCAAGACTCCATCTAATGCATAACCCTCTTGAGGGTAGGTATGGAAAACAAAGTACATATTTTGAAATACACCTCTTAGTGTAGCTTGAAGGACTTCTTATCATTGTCATATCATTCTATCTTCAATGACATGCATGGTTGCAAGCACTGAAAGTAATTCCAAGTGTTTCCTCTACATGCCTTTATCCCTCTTGCTTGTTGGATCAATTGTTGTATTTTGACATGTTTGGTTGTTATGTCATGTTTACGAACTATTCTCGTGACCTTGAAGGTTGTTCTTTGTGTATACAAGTTTTCCTAGCCATGTAAACATTTATCACACTCATACACAAAGTTCTAAGCATTGTCACACAATTGTCATCAAGTTCATCCAAAGTTCTATCCCAAGTGTTGCTCTTGTCGTTTTTAACTCTAAACAGTCTCACAGAGGGAAATTCTTTGTCTTGTTGTCACGGTGGTCTATGTTGTCATTTTGTCGAAGTATGCTAAGTGTGCGATCATAATGTCGAGTCCTCACAAGTTCACTCGCCTCCCACACTTAGCCATTTTCCTAAAAATCCTTTCAACTAAACAAATCCACTTCGCTGAACCATGACTAAGTTGCATTGTGTAGTCTCAACCCTCAGTGATGCTACTTGATACTGTGCAGTTCTTGATGTTTCCCCCTAAGACAATTGCATTACGCAATCCCAAAGGTGAGCATACTTCCTTCCTTCCTAGAATTGCACAGAAACTACCTCAAAGCTCGACCTAAACTACACACTTTACAAGATCGGTTATCAAGCCTCCTCCCTGCCTACTGGAACCCCGAAATGTGTAAAGACTTGAACTTGCTTTGCCTCCCAAAAATATGCTAAGCTTTCCTCCTAGTGTCTTCCCTCATTCAGGACTCATTGCTCCTAGAAACTGCACTGAAATGTCCTTTATGGTCCCTCTACTTCCTTATCTTGTCTTTAAGGTGAGACCTCATGGAAAAAATATCTTCCAGGTAAAGTATCACATTACCAAAACAAAAAAATCAAACCCATTATATAACTTGGTGAGATCTTTCCAATGTGTTAATGGTTCGTCAAATGGAGCTATGGTTTGGTCACAACAGGTGACGAAAAAACTAGGGTTTTTCCTATAATAGGTATTTTTTCCTCCAAAACCAATTCATTTGCATAGTCAGCTATGGAGAATTTGGAGAGGAGGAGAAGGCCCTAAATCTTATGGAGATCGTAGCAAGAAAAACGACCATTAGAATCAGGATTTTCAAGTTGGTAGTAGGTGACCTATCCTTACTCATCATTTTTGGTGGATTATATTTTCAAATTAGGGCTTCAACGCTCTATGGGGGACCCTTGTTCATCCTCACAGTCACAATGCACTCTTGGGGGACTGATTTGTGCTCTATAGTGTAGGAATGGGGCCCACAAGTGTGTCGAACATAGTTTTGAGGGAAAACATTACGTTTTGGGATGAGAGGATGGGCAAGACTCGTGACCTGCTGGGAGTTGAATCAAAGTACTAGACATGCATGAATTTGACTTTGGGCTAACAAAACATAATGGTATTTTTTAGGTATGGAAAATATAAAGGTATCATGGTGAGAATGATATTTGGAGTCCCTTCGTGCTAACATTCATGGGAAAAAAATAGTGAGAGGGGTGTTGGCACGATATGTCCTGTTGAAGTTTTTAGAGAACCCTATGATGAGGGTTGGTGAGAACTTGTTGTCGAGGATGGTGAGTTGCTAGGACCCAGATCAAGAGGCCTTTGTAGTACAAGGACCCAAGATCGAAATAACGATCCAAGACATATATTTTCTAACACGATTATCCCCCTTGGGAGTGGTAGGGGAGATACATCTAGTGCTACCTTATGGGAGGCATATATATGAGTTTGTTGATCGTCACTATGTATTAGGGAGGTGCAAAGGCATGACCATATAGATCAATGACTTGGAGAGGCTAGAAACATGAGCTACAACCACAACAATGCTGCAAATTTGTGGTAGCCATTCCTTCCACCATATCATCAGAGGGCAAATGATGCTGGTAGAGAGTGTGCTAGGAGGGACCTACTATGGGTGGGGCCCATATGATGGTTTTGTCATTGAAACAATAGTTGACCTTATGCAGATGGAGGACCAATGATAATTTCTCATTTGGGAGAATTTTATGCTCACTCTTCTTTGAGAAGATCCGCACAATTTGACCTTATGTTCAGATCCGTGATGGGGGCCCACGGGAGCCCAGGCATTAGAGGAAATTTTAGCCTAAAAGTTCTCATGAAATTTTTAGGTAATTTCCATGTCATAATATGTAAACCAATCAAAATCATTTAAATTTAAAAAGAGGTACATGTAAATATTTTGGAGGGAAAAGAAGAAAAACTACCTTTTTTAAATGTATTTTTGGCTTATCTCCTTATAAGTTTACTCAAATTTCAAGTGTACACACGCGTTGGATGTGAATTAAATTTTGCATCCAACGAGTACTCATTATGCATACTTTTGAGAAGACCTACATCAATAAAAATTGCAGATATATTAAAAAAATGTTCAACATGCTTTTTTAATGTATCTTCAATTTTTATCAATGTGGGTCTTCTCAAAAGTATGCATAATGAGTACTCGTTGGATGTGGAATTGAATTCCGCATCCAATGAGTGTCTACACTTGAAATTTGAGTAAACTTATAAGGAGATAAGTCGAAAATATAATTAAAAAAACTAGTTTAATTCTTTTCCCTCCAAAATTCATAACTCTTACTTTATTTTTTTCCAGTGAAAAAATTCGTAATTTTATTCATAATGACAAAATTACATTTTGTAGATGCTTAATAGCATATGCATATGTCTTGTACTTGTTTTCACAGGATACTAGGAAGACAAAGAGAAAAGTAAACAAGTAAAAAAAATAAAAAAAAATATGAGAAGGTTAACTATAGTTCTTTTCTCCTCTTCTTCTTTTCCACCTTACGCCAACCTCCAGTGTTTGGGGTAGCCATTATGATGGAAAGCTAGTTTTCAGTGAGCATGTCTTTGTCAGATTCAGATCCCTCTGATCCATGAGTTTGCTTGATGCCCGTTATTTCCTTTCCTGTTGGTTGAAGTTTGTTTTGTTGTGGCTATTTGTTGTAGTCTTCCTCCTCCTTTGGTGGGCTCTTTTGATTCTTTTGTTCCTCAGTTCCTGCTTGGTGTACTGTTGTTTCTACATTTCCGATTTCTTCCTCCAAGGGGGCTATACATTGCCATCCTTTTGGTTGTTTCTGTTGCTTCTTGTTTCCCTTGAAGGTTTTCTTTGCTTTAGGATAGGCACTGTGGAGGTGTCATGTTTGTAGGCATCCACGACATGGGAAAGCTATGTTTTCATAATCTAGTGGTTGTATCCACTGTGTGTCATTAAAATTCAGGTTGATGCTATCTAGTAGCCCCTCACTAAGATCTACCTCGACACATATTCTGGAAAATGTTAATATCCCTCTTGAGATTCCATCCTCATCAGTCTTGAGGTATTTCTCCAAAGCATTCCCTATAGCTATTAATTATTTATGATGCCAAAAGTGTAGCAAGACGTTGTGCAATCTGACCCAGACTTGAATATTTGATACCACCATTGTATTGGCATCAAAATCCAAAAACCATGGGGACATAAATAGTCATGCATTGCCCCAGAACCATGGCCCTTTATTGAGAATATATTCTCTTTCTTGTTCTATTCTGAATCTGACTATGAAAAAACCTTTTGGACATAAGTAAATCTCACATTCTGGTGACCGGACCTCATAAATACATTGGTGTAAAACGTTAGATTTTGGCCAAAACCCATTAAATCTACATATGACAGAAGTGGAATAAATATCTGTGTACAAGTTTTTTTACCTCAGGCATCGCAATGGTGAGTGTGGGATTCTTAGATTTTTGTTCTACTATGTAGGGTCCTGGAAGCTCCACTGATGCTGTAGTTTTGACTTGTTCCTTGCCTTTGACTGCTTCCTTGAAGGAACCTGTGCTTTCAGAGCTGGCTCCAACACTTTCCCCCTTTAGTCGCAGATTAATTGTTATGGTTGTATCCGTGGTGATGCCATAATCCTTGAGTGTATGGTTTTCCTGTAAGTTGTGCCGAAAACAGATCAGATTTTGCATATGTACTAGAATACGTAGCTAGTTCTAGATTCTATTCTTTAGCTCTTGGATTTTCCTCCCATCCCAGATCCTCCAGCAAACTAACTTGCCTTCCAGGGTTTTTATGAAAATTTGTGTCAGCTCCTCTTCTTTTGGGTGTATGTCCATCTACATTCTTGCGAGATCTGTTGCCCAAACACCTAATTTTATCAGATCTGTTTGTCCCGTTGTTGTTCCACTATGCTTTGTCCTGTACCAACCTTCTATATCGGCATCAATCCACTTGCCCCACAGATCTTTTGGGCATTTAAGGTCCTCTTTTGTCAGATCTGGTGTGTGAGCTGAGAGGGTAGGCATTAATATTGGGGATTGCCAGGCTCCAGATAGCCCTACCCATATTTTATCTTCCTCTGCATATTGGGGCTGTGAACCAGGACAGAAGGGAGACTTTGTGTGAGTAGGCCTCCAAATATAGGCTTTGTGTGGGCCCTTCTGCCTGTTAAATGCCAGATCTATTGGATCAATGGCAGATCTGAGGTTAATACGCCCTGCCTTGGTGAAAGGGATCAGCCCGGATCCATGCAAAAGGCTTACCAGGGCAACAATACCAAACTCTAATTTATAGTGTAGGTGCGAGAAGGACAGGTTATCCCAAACCTCAGATCTTGTAGCATATTGGCCAGCTAAACTAGCACTATTTTTGTCGAGGTTCCCTTTCCTCCTCTCGTAGCTCTTGTTACTCAGGGAACCCATTGCGACTGTGATTCGCTAGAGGTGTCGTGCCTTGGATCTCTCTGCGATGGTCATGGGCACTTCATCTCCATTGGATTTGTTGTTGTACATTTCCTCCCGTCCCCTGTAGCTAGAGTATAGTGCAGATGAGGGCATGCAGGATTCCATGGTTTTGTCGCTAGGGTTCTGAAAAGTCAATTCAACTTGAAGTATTGATATAACGTATTGGTCATAACTCTTATTTTATTATTTTTCCTTAGGAGGCCACTTTTAGGTTGAAATTTCCTCTAATGATGTGTCTCTAGGGGTAGCTACAAAGATGAGGTGAAGGAGGGGGAGTCAGAAGAGTGTTCCAACCTGGGTTTTTTGCTCATTGGAACTTGATACCACTATACATAGACGACTATCCATATAATGGCATGAACTATTAGGGGGATCCTGACTTACCACTTCCACCAGGACCAGCATAGGGCCTAGATGCTAAGTGAAAGTTGTTATGCATTTGATGCATTTCTAGTTTAATAAATACATGTATGTGGTACTAATTTCTAAATTGTGTGGTATGTAAATATAGAATTGATGATGCTGACAGGATACAAGGGATGAACCGCACCACCATGGGTTGTAGATTAGGGTGGTAACTCATCACAACAAAGACCAGGTGGTGATACTCTAATGGAGGATCTCTGACGTAGATGCGAAGTATTACTGAGCAGGGTGATAGAGCACGGGTGGCATGAGCTTGAACATCGATATACAGATGAGTGCACGGGTCTTCCCTCAGAGTGGCAAGGAATCACACATCAGATTGCAATAGCCTATCAAGTAGTACGTGATCTACGGGCTGGGGGAATGGGGTCGTTGGCTCAGGAGCCTCTAGACATGTGGGTCCCCATTTTTGTTTTATGATAACATGTGAATGATCATGTTGGATGTATTTAGAGTAATGGACTCAAAACATTGTATTACGATACATATTTATGATTATGCATATTTTTGTGATTATTGTGTTTCACCATTTGTTTATGGATGTCTTCTTACACGTGATAAATGCTAATCTAGAATGTTATTGGCAATGGTATCTACATAGTGATTTTGGGCTCTAATAACATGATTGAATGAAATGAATTCAAATTCACACGCCAAAATCTTAACTCGTAGATATTTTTGAAATAGGACAAGATTATGCACATGATAAATGCCATTCAGTTGCATGACAAGTACCAAGGAATCGAGACAAACATGAAGGTGAAGGACGTGATGGTCAAGGGCATCGGCTAACAAACCTATCACAACATCATATTTGGCTTGGTTATTGATGGAAGATCTATTGCAAACTTTGTTGGAGTGGACTAATGAATGCATGGGGGTGAAAATGGCCTAAGTTGTTGAGGCTAGATTCCAGATGAAGCAAATCGCACCATTAGCAAAACTGGTGTAAGGTGTACATGATGGATCCATCTCAAAGACACAAGAAGACAATGTGAAAGAATGGGGGGATGCAAACTACATAAATGAAATAAGAAAGAAAGAGATACACGAATTTTAATGGAAAATTCTATGGGTAAAATTTCTTAAGGTAGAGTGCATTTCAAGGATTGGGAAGGATTTCTCCTTCTGGACCCTATAACAGGTATGCCCCCTTTTCCAAAAACTTATAAATGATATAAGGCCCTAGCTATAATGATTCAAACTTCCCACGTCCCAACACACCATGAGCTTGGTCATACACAAGAATAAGGTTGCCTTCATGGAAGGTACGAGGGTGGACTTTGTGGTCATACTGAGATTTGGGGCACTTTTTAGCCACTTTGATGGTTTGCAAGGAAACATGACAACCTTCAGTAGTGTGCCCAACCATGATGATTCATTGTTCTAAAGGTTGGGTGTACGGGATGAGTTAGACGACAAGGTGAAGGGAATGGATTTCACACTTGATTGGTAACCCTGCCTCCTCTCCAAACATAAGGTGGAAAGGATTGAACCTAGTGACGGTCTTGAAAGAAGTTCTATAAGCCCACAAAATACGTAAAAGCATTAAATTCCAATTGGTCTTGTGTTTATTCACTGTCTATCAAAGCACAACCTTAAGGATCTTGTTGACAACTTCAACTTGTTCATTGGTAACAAGACTATGAATATTGATGTTCGAAGCTGAACGAAGAGGATAACTCATGCCATATCTCATCTTTAAAATGTTGGCCATGGTCAAAGATCAATCTTTTCAAAACCCAAAATTGAGCGATAACATGGTTAAAGAAGAAGAGGCTGCAGTAGCTGTAGCGTTATTGAGAATTGGCATGGCTTCAACCCATTTGGGAAAATAGTTGATAGCCATGATAATATACTTGTGGTTAGTAGCAGATGGGGGGCGAAACTCCACAAAGTCAATAGCCCATTTATAGAAAGGATCCGCTATGACAACAAGATGGAGGGGAGCAGGTGGAGCTTATGTCTTAGGGGCGTATAACTGGAAATTGGGACAATGTTTGACTTCCTCAATACAATCGCTAAAGAGAGAAGGCCAAAAGTACCCAATGCACATGATTTTTTGGGTAGTGGCCATTTCGTAGAGGTGACCACCACAAGTGCCACTGTGGTAGCCATTGAGAACTTGTTGAGCTTCAACATGGGTGAGACAATGATGAAGGTCAATATCAACACTACGATGATAACTATCATCACCAATGAGGAGGTAGCACGGGTATTAATGTCGAATACGCCATCTATCATCATGAGTGAGGTGGGGTGGGGGGTGGGAATTTCTAGGTTCGCCGATAGGTAAGGATGTTAGCATACCAAGGGTCATCTAAGGTAGTGGCAAACAAGTGTTCATCTAGAAGATCTTCATTTACTAGAAGATCAAGCACACCAATGGGAAATTTGGAAATGAGTTCAACAAGGGCTAAACCTTTCTTACTCTTGGGTGTGACCAATTTGAGATCAAATTATTGAAGGATAACGATCCAATAGGCATACTTCCTACTAATGATCCATTGTCTCAACAAGAAATCCATGGGGTTGTAATTGGTCACAACTTTGGTGGTATGCGTAAGGATATAATGATGAAGTTTTTGAATAGAGAACACGACATCCAACGCTAAATTTTCTTCGTGGGAATAGGACGCAGGGGGACCGTTAAGGTTCTTACTGACATAGTAGATGACATACTCAATACTTTTGGAATCTACTTGTATGAGGACCCCAGCAACCGAATAGGTGGACGGACATATGTACAACATGAAATCCCTCTCAAAGTTAGGTGGGCTAATCAAGGGAGTAGAAGTGAGATCATGTTTGAGGGCATCAAAATACTATTGATCTTGGCCATCCCAAACAAATGGAATGGTAGATTGAAGGAGTCTAAGGAAACCATGATCCGTGGTGGCATGGTTAGGAACAAAATGGCAAAGAAAGTTAGCTTTTCCTTGGAGGTTTTGTAACTAGCGAAGGGTACGAGGAGGAGGAAGTTCAAGGATGGCTTGAATTTGAGCGGGTCAAGACTGATACCATCCTTAGACACAATGAAGCCCAAAATTCAGTCAAAAAGAATGCAAAAGACACACTTAAGGGGATTGAGGTGAATATTATGCTTGCGACATCGCAAAAACATGGTATGCAAATCATGAAGGTGTTCTGACTAAAGTTTGGAACGAGCGTGAGATTGTCAAGATATGCAAGGATAATATGAGCCAAGTCGTGAAAGAAGTAGGACATGGTGTTATCACTCGGGTTGTTCCCTGCTTCCTAAAGGGAATACGGCTGAGGTAACCACTGACCAATCTTTTAGTTACAGGTCCTAGCCTACCTGTAACCAGAGAGGGCTCTCTCTTTCTAATTTAGCTTTGTTGGTGGATGATTTTAGGCTAGCTATGGTGTGCTGTTTTGTTTGAGTTTGGTGGGTTGGTGAATTCAAAAAGAGCTGAGGTATAGATTACAGAACAGTTTGGTCCATTGGGCAATGGAGTTCAGGTAGTGTGCTGCTGAAGTAGGTTTTTGAAGGCAGAGTATTGCTGCAAAGCTAGATAGGCATCTGTGGAACAATTTCTTAGATTGTGAAATGAAAATATGGAATTAGTGAGTGAAAGGCAATTGAGAATCTTTCACTATGCTAACAAAAGGAGAAATGAGAGTGTTGCTTAAGAGCAGTTAAGAATTCTTAAACAATATTCGCAGTAATTGCATTAGTTTAGACATGAGCAATTAAGAATTCATATCCATGGCTAATCCAGAAGAAAACATATTAAGAAATAGAGATTGAGCATAGGGTGTATTCAAGCAAATCCTAAGCTATTCTTTTTCTCTATTTTTTATGATCATGAACATATATGAATTTTGGCATACACAGAAAAACACGAATACAGTTCAGAATTACTTATTGTTCCAGCAAATGACATAGGAATTCTGCAACACAACAGGGCCATTCATTTCCACCTTTAGACAGTATAGAAATCAGGAACTCCACCAACAACTTGTATTAGCTCAAATGTCTCAGATATACAATACAGCTCTTCTGAAAGAGTTTCACTACAACTGACCCTCAATACGTTCTTTGAGGGGATATATATACAAAATGGGATACAAAATATCTCAATAGTGAGTTATTGTGCAATAAATTGCACCACCAACTCTCTTACAAAAATTAAATGAAGGAAATAACTACAGCATTTAATGTTGAGATGGCATCTATCTTTCTGTCAGACAACTTTTGACTTTTTGGCTCAGGAAAGTTGGCTGTAACTATGCCTTTAATTTTGCGTTAGTTGAGCCTGCTATCTGGGTGCTTTGGCGAGTCACTGTACGGATGCTTCCTGTGATACCTGCGTGCGGATTTGTCTGCTGACCTATACTGTGACTTGAGACCTGATTTTTCACAAAAAAGAAAATAAAATAGTGGCATCACCTGGGCAGAATTTCCAGCATTGCCTACCACCAATCAACTGGAGGCAGTTGATGCCTCCTTATCTTTACCAGGAATTCATCTGCTTCTGTATATCTGTAGAAGTTTGAAGGCACTTCAAACAGATGTTTTATCTCATGCTCAATAAAAAATAGATTTTCCAATTTATCATACAGAGACTGCCCAGAGGGAGGCCCTGTTTCTTCTGTGGAGATGTTGGATGTTGTTATTTGATTCTCAACATAATTGTTGTTCCTTGTGATATACTGATTATATGATAGCAGTTGTCTTATGCCAGTCACTAGGATTGGCAGTCCTTTATCCTGTAACACTGTCATCTTTGCCCTGAATTCATCAATTTCTGCCTTCATTTCCTAACATTTTCTCTCTAGAGTTTGAGTGAAGTTCCTCAAAATTAGCACTTTCTTAGCTGTCAGGATGGTGTCTGTTCTGATGTTTATTTCTAGTGCTGCCAATTCCTCCCTAGCGTGATTATTGAGGAAATGTATCATCTTATTGGCCTGCTCAGGCATGATTCCTAGTGCTGTTCTGGCCCTTTGTATTTCAACATGAGCCATGCTTATCAATTCAACTTTCTCATGTATTGCCTGGATTGACCTCCATTGGTCATGGATTGATTGGCCAATTTTGGCCCAAATTATCTTCTTGATTTTTGCTAAGGTCTTACCTAGAAGCAATTCCTTTAAAGTTTTTACTTTGGCCTCCAAGGCCTTTATCTCTCTCTGCTTTTCTGCCACTGTCATCTTGGACTTGTCATAGCTGGCCTCTAGCTTGGCCAGTCTATCCTTGGCTTCATTTATTTCTGTCACTTGAGTTTCAAGCTCCTTGACAGCTTTCATCAAGTCCTCCATGCTCATGCTAGATTCTGCTGCTGATGTTGCTTCTATTGCCTCTATTGCTGATGTGGCTGTGGTTGGTGCTGGAATGGCAGGAGGGGCTGTTGATGCTTGTGAAGGAGGGGCAGGGCCAAGAGCTGTAGAAGTTTGAGGGGGCTAGGAGGCTGATTCTCCCTGTCTTCCTTGCCATGCTTTCTCAAATTCTCCTTCCATCTCTAGTATCCTTTGATTCATCTTCATGAGTAAATCCATGGTGTCATCAAGCTGTTTTTCTTGTGCTAGTTCTGCAGTGTCAGGGTGAATGGTTGGAGGCAATTTTGCCTGTTTCCTGAGTGCAGCAATATCATCCTCTTTCTTTTTCATAACGGCCCTAACACCCTTTGGATCTTTTGGATCATGTCCTAGATCAATGATAATGTCTTCCAATGTCTTTATTCTATTGTCCTTGGCCTGGGAAGACATCCTTTCCAAATCCAATTGTGTATTAGTATTTTCGGTGATTCTTTCAATTTATGGGCCATCATGGCCTTGTCTGCAAGTGTGGCATACACCATTTCCCCTGTTTGCTTGTGTAGCTCTATCTGATCCATTGGATGTATGTCTTTAGAAAAGACCTCCAAGTTTGTTCTTAGATAATCAGCAGAGGTTTTGGGATGTGGAACTTTAGGCTTTAAATGAGTGAAAATCATTTTGTCCTCCTTGATGTCGTATGCTGCCATCAATCTCTATTTTTTGGAGGGGATTGCCTTCAAGAATTGATCATAGAGTTGTACTCTCAACAATTCATTCTGTGCTTTGATCTCCATGAAACCCCCTTTGATACCAGCTGGTTGCTTGCCTTGCTGCCTTGAGGAGGATACCTCTGTGCCTTGCTGCATGGCCTGTTCTAGCTGAAATGAGCTAGTGGTAGTCTGCTGGCTGGATTGTCTTTCTCTGTCTTGGCTTTCAGCCCTTTCCTCACTGATGTCTTCTTCCTCTGTTTCAGGGTCAATTCTTGGCCTCTTGGCCTCTGGTTGCTGTGTTGACCCACTTGGAGGTGTGACCTCCTCTCTATCTCGATTTTTTCCTCTCTCTTCATTGAGAGGTGTTTGCAAAACTGGGATTTGGGGTGGTCCAGTTTGCTGTAAAGGGGCTTTCCCTTGAGTTTGATCCTTTGAGGTGCTGGGCTGCCCTGCCTCTGTCTCTTGCTGTTCATCCATTATTTCTTTGCCTTTTGCTGTAGTGGTGGTTTTAGATGCTTGCTGGGTAGTCTGTGCAGCTGGAGGAGTGGATGTGTCTTCTCCTACTTGGACTGGTTGTTTGAACAGGACCTGCTGACAAGAATCCAAGTCAAGAGTTTTCTCTAAATCTTTCACAGTCTGCTCCATTTTCTCTTCCTAAGTAAATTCTTCTACTATTGATTCAGGCACCCATTCATCTTGGTTGGCAAATTGTTCTATTTGTGGATATGGGCAATTTTTATAGGCTAGCAGCCTATACTTGACTGTCCTAACACTGATAAAGCCTTCAGGGTCATAAGGGACCCACCAGAAGCTTCTTTTGAGTTTGAGTTGTTGCCCCAATATTTGATCAGCTTCTTGCCAACCATCTTTCTTAGTCATGATGAATGGGCCTAGGTGGTCTCTGAATTTTAGATTGGCTTTCTTCTTGGCACTATGGAAGTGTGTGAGGTCAGAATTGATGAGTTGCCTATAGTATTCCAAGGAAAACAACCTCATAGGCACATACCTTGGGAGCATGTAGGGACAGAGCTCACAACCATAGATTCTGATAACTGTGTGATTTTGGTATAAATACCAATCACCTATTTTGTAGTTCCTAGACAGCTGTAAGATTTTCTGCATATCTTTGGACAATCTGGCAGGAGGAGACCTCTTCAAGAGGCATGTAACTGGGTAGACAAATTGGTCAATAAACTCATAGTAGGAGTAGGGAGAGCTCTGGACTTGATGAAAAACTGAAGACCAGAAGATGACAGATCTCCTCTCACCCTGTGAATCCAGATTCTTGATGGGGCACTAGAAGCAATCTATTTGATAGTATAAGAAGAGGTGGTAGATGTATGATGAATATTTAAATATTGCCTCCCTGTCCATTCTCAGCAGTTGGTCATGTATCTTGTTGGCAATAAACTTGGCATAATTGTATTTAACAGCAGGAGGATTCCCAAGGCTATATGCAGATAGCATGACCAGCACAATTTCATCAACATACTCATTTGTGGAGAACCCCAACACAGAGGTTAACATCTCCACCAGCAGCTTGCCTACCTCATTGAAATTTGTATATGAAAAAGGAGGTGGCCCAAAAGGTTGGTAGTCTGCCTTCATGAAAGTTTTGGCCTCTGCAGCAATGTCTGTGCTAGAGAGCTTGGAGCCCTCATCCAGCAAGTACTTAATGGAAAAAGGGTATAGCAGCTGGGTTTGTTTGTAATTCAGCATCTGATTTATGGAGTCTGGTGTTATGTAGAAGAGGATGCTCCCAGATGGAGACTTTACAGCTCTGAGCTTCTGGTCATAGTTTTCTGCACAAAGGTGAATGACTTCAGGAAAGACATTTACAGATGGCAAGAAGTTGGTAGGTAGATTAGACTCCCAGATGCCATACATATCACTGTTGTCCAAGTGACTGTTCCTTAGCTGGCAAAAGGTCTGTAAGTGGTTCCTCTCTGCCACAAAATCTGCAATGAGGAAATCATTGTCTACTAGTGGCATAGCTTCAAGCTCCTTACTGGGTGGATTAACAAGAGAAACATCCAGTGCAGATGGAGTGGCCATGTTTTGATTTTAACTGGAGATTTACTTGAGTTTAGGATTGGTGAAAAGGCTGAGGAATGCCCACTAAATGATGTTTGACAGTGAGCAGCCCTGAGAGTATGAGGAAACTCTTACAGGTTTGATGAACTGTGGGGCACTGTGTTGGAATAAACCAGAGTGTGCTTGAGCTAATTAGCTAGTTTTTCAAGGGGAACTTTTGAAAACGGGGATGAGTGTGCAGTTTTATGGGCTTTTAGCCAGTAGCTCGGCTCCTCCAAATAGTTTTTATGGTGAATTTCACAGAAGGGCACGGGTTTCTTACAGAGCCTTGTGGTGCAGGGATTTTACCAGGTCTTTGGGTGATTTTAGTGGACAATTTATCTGTGAGGAGCTTTTGCAGAGTTTCTTTACAGGAATTTAGGAGAAAAATAGGAGAAATGCTGGTAAAATAGGTTGCCTGCAGCAAATACTTGGATTTCTCGGTGCGGGAGGCGCCAAGCTGGATCAATTGCAGGTATTTGGGGCGACGTTGAGGGAGGAAGCAAATTTGGTGGGTGAATTCTTGATTTCGCCGGTGAACGACGTCTTTTGCATGCAAAGTGCTCTGGAAACGACGAATGAAAATGACAAATAACGGTCATTTCCCGACTTTTTATGCACTTTTGGCGCCTTTTTGGTGATGACATCAGCATGATGTCATCATGGGTCCAGGTACGGCAGGGTGGCATGGCAGCTGACGTGGGTGGCCAGGTGGCGGTGACATGGTGGCAGGGTAGGCGGGTGGACAAATGACGTGGAGGTGACGTGGAGGTGCGGTGGCGGAAAGGTGAGGTGACGTCACGCTAATGGGGGTGTGACGTCAGCGAGGGGGGACAGGTGGTAAGCGGTTTCCGCAGAGGTCCCATAAGTGGTAAGTGGTATAAGGTGGGGGCGG